>UESW01004262.1:944684-987560 GCA_900491605.1 Calamus simplicifolius
GCCTCCGGGAGTGACTCCGGATTCTGATTCGGGGCCTCTCTTCCTGCTTTTGTTTTTTACTGCCTTTTTGTAATCCTCTTTTTCTAAATGAAAAATGGATCTTGCTTTGGAAGTCCTTTTCTTCAAGAATTTATGGCCTTGATCCGTGTGATGAATCAGGGTGTTGGCGTGACCCATCGTTTTTGTGAGTTGATATAGATGCTTTGAACGACGGGCTATAGGGGCATCGCCCAAAGGTTTTCAGTAATCAGAGGGGGATCTCCTAGCTCTTCTTGAGGCCTCTGGCCGATTAGGCGGGGCTCAACGGCCTCTAAAAAGGGGTTTGCCAATGGTGGCTTCTTCTTGTGCGTCGACGGTTTTTGTTTAACGCGCTCGTTTTCAAACCGGTCGAAGTCCTTCGAGGACTATTTGGAGGCCGCCCGGCTTTAGTCGGGGCCTGTGCACTTCGGTTTTATCTGGGATTTCAGCCCGAATGATTTTTACCTGGCCTTGCCACGGCTCGGAGGATTCGTTGCTCGGCCCTGCCGAGGTTCAGAGAATATTTTACTTGGCCCTGCCAAGGTTCGGAGATTTGTTGCTCGGCCCAGCCGAGGTTCGGAGAATATTTTACTTGGCCCTGCCAAGGTTCGGAGATTTGTTGCTCGGCCCAGCCGAGGTTCGGAGAATATTTTACTTGGCCCTGCCAAGGTTCGGAGATTTGTTGCTCGGCCCAGCCGAGGTTCGGAGAATATTTTACTTGGCCCTGCCAAGGTTCGGAGATTTGTTGCTCGGCCCAGCCGAGGTTCGGAGAATGTTTTACTTGTCCCTGCCAAGGTTCGGAGATTTGTTGCTCGGCCCAGCCGAGGTTCGGAGAATATTTTACTTGGCCCTGCCAAGGTTCGGAGATTTGTTGCTCGGCCCAGCCGAGGTTCGAAGAATGTTTTACTTGGCCCTGCCAAGGTTCGGAGATTTGTTGCTCGGCCCAGCCGAGGTTCGGAGAATGTTTTACTTGGCCCTGCCAAGGTTCGGAGATTTGTTGCTCGGCCTAGCCGAGGTTCGGAGAACATTTTACTTGGCCCTGCCAAGGTTCGAAGATTTGTTGCTCGGCCCAGCCGAGGTTCGGAGAATATTTTACTTGGCCCTGCCAAGGTTCGGAGATTTGTTGCTCGGCCCAGCCGAGGTTCGGAGAATATTTTACTTGGCCCTGCCAAGGTTCGGAGATTTGTTGCTGGTTCGGAGAATATTTTACTTGGCCCTACCAAGGTTCGGAGATTCCTGTTCAAATAGAGAGCTCGGTTGCGCCGAGGATTGGTAAGCAGTATCTGTTTCTTCTTGCGATTTATATCAATATAGTGCATAATGATTCACGCGACAGGTTTTGAGGAAACAGATAAGCAGGAATGCGTAGTGAGGCATGCGAAGATGAATTCAGAGAGGACATACCCTATTGATAATATTTACGAAGGTTGTCCGCGTTCCAAGTCCGGGGAATGGACTTCCCATTCAGATCCTGCAGCTTGTAGGTTCCCGGTCCAATAATCTCCACTACCTGGTATGGACCCTCCCAGTTTGGCGCCAGCTTTCCTTGCTCCAGCGGTTTGGAAACAGAGGCCTTTCGGAGGACAAGGTCGCCGGGAAGGAAGGTCTTCCCTTTAACTCTGGAAGCGTGGTAATGGGCCACCCTTTGTTGATAGGCAGTCGTTTTGATCCGGGCCTTCTCTCTAATTTCCTCTATCAGGTCGAGGTTGGTGCGGAGTTGTTCGTTGCTAGTCTCCTCCGAGTAGCTCTCCACCCGCAATGATGGGAGACCGACTTCCATAGGGATAACGGCCTCTGTACCGAAAGCCATTCGGAATGGGGTCTCGTCTGTCGGGATTCTTGGGGTTGTGCGGTAGGCCCATAAGACATGATGTAGCTCATCTACCCACCTGCCTTGGGCTCTGGAGAGGCGAGCTTTAATTCCCTGGAGGAGGGTTCTGTTGGTTACTTCGGCCGCTCTGTTGGCTTGTGGGTGCCCGACCGAAGTAAGGTGGTGACGGATTCCGTGTTCTTCACAGAACTGGCAGAACTTGGAGTTATCGAACTGCTTGCCGTTATCGGTGATTATAGTATGAGGGAGGCCAAATCGGCAGATGATGGACCTCCAAACAAAATCTCTAGCCCGTGCTTCAGTAATTTGCGCGACCGCTTCCGCTTCGACCCATTTGGTGAAGTAGTCGATGGCGACAAACAAGAATTTCCGCTGTCCTGTTGCAAGCGGGAATGGGCCGAGGATGTCCATCCCCCATTTGGCGAAGGGCCAAGCGGAGGATATAGAAACTAGCTCGGCAGAAGGGAGTCTTTGGATGTTTGAATGTCTTTGGCAGGGGTCGCAGGCGCGGACCAGATCGTCCGCGTCTTTCTGCATGGTCGGCCAGTAATAGCCTTGTCGTAGCACTTTATGGCAGAGGGACCGGCTTTCCAAATGGTTGCCGCAAATCCCTTCATGTACCTTGCACAGAGCGTAGTCCGCTTCTGACGGGCGAAGGCATCTAAGTAGCGGCATGGAAAATGACCGCTTGTAAAGTTGGTTGTCAATCAACACGTAGTGGATGGCCTGCAGCTTCAGCTTCCTAGCCTCTCTTCGGTCAGACGGAAGCGACCCTTCTTTGAGATATTTGAGGATAGGGTCGAACCAGGATGGTTCGGCCTCAACTTGCATCACGCGGTCGGCTTCCGTGATGCTTGGCTTTTCCAGACTCTCCAGGTGGAATTTTTGTTCGGCATCCATTGTCTCCGCGGTTACCAATCGGGAGAGTAGGTCGGCACGGGCGTTCTCAGATCTGGGAATCTGAATAATTTCAAATTCGAAAAAATGGGGAAGCAAGTTACGCACCTCCTGGAGATATCGAATCATGTTCGGTTCCCGGGCTTCAAATTCTCCCCGAACATGGCCGGCTACCAGCTGAGAGTCGGTGAAGGCGTTGAGCTTTTCCACCTTCAGATTGTGGGTGATCCGGAGACCGGCCAACAGAGCTTCGTACTCGGCTTCGTTGTTGGAAGCCGGGAAGGAGAATCGGACGCCATACTCGAAGGTCATCCCCTCAGGACTGGTAAGAACTAAACCCGCACCGGAGTGATGGGCATTGGACGACCCGTCGACGTGGAGGAGCCACCGAACTCCAGACTTTGGCTCTTCAAGAGAGTCTGGGGTAGAACCATCCTTCGGGATGGTACACTCGAGGAGGAAGTTGGCCAGTACTTGGGCTTTGATGGCCGGACGAGGCTGAAAATGTATGTCGTGCTCGCTTAGCTCGACGGCCCATTTGGTCATTCTTCCCGATGTTTCCGGACGGTGGACCACCGCCCTGATGGGTTGGTCAGTCAGGACCGTTACGGAATGTGCTTGGAAATACGGTCGTAGCTTTCGAACTGAGGTGATCAAGGCCAACACCATCTTTTCAATCCTGCTGTACCTCGTCTCCGCATCGCGGAGCATCCTGCTCACATAGTAGATCGGCTTTTGGGCTTTGCCTTCTTCCTTGATCAGCACCGAGCAGACCGTGCCTTCCGAGATGGCCAGGTACAAGAATAAGGTCTCTCCTGGGGTCGGACTGCTGAGGAGCGGGGGCGAGCCGAGGTACTTCTTGAGATCTTGGAATGACCTTTGGCATTCGGGAGTCCACTGGAAGTTTTTGATCGATCGAAGAGTTTTGAAGAAGGGGAGGCATCTCTCGGCCGACCGCGCCACAAAGCGGTTAAGGGCCGCTATCCTCCCGGTTAGGCGCTGGACTTCTTTAACAGATGCAGGGGGTGCCATTTGTTGGAGAGCTTGAATCTTCTGGGGGTTAGCTTCGATACCTCGCTGGGAGACCATGAAGCCGAGGAACTTCCCTGAGTTGACGCCGAAGCCGCACTTGGTCGGGTTGAGTTTCATCCCATATTTGTGCAACGTTGCAAAGCTCTCCGAGAGGTCCTCAATATGTCGTGGCGCTTCCTTGCTTTTGACCAGCATGTCGTCCACGTATACCTCCATGTTTCGGCCGATTTGTTCCTTGAACACCTTGTTAACCAGCCGCTGGTAGGTTGCCCCTGCATTCTTAAGACCAAAAGGCATAACACGGTAACAGTAGGTACCTCGATCGGTTATGAAGGCGGTCTTTTCTTCATCTTCGGGGGCCATTCGGATCTGATTGTAACCGGAATAGGCGTCCATGAATGACAGCATCTGGTGGCCTGAGGTGGCGTCCACGAGCTGATCGATCCGAGGGAGGGGGAAGCTGTCCTTCGGGCAGGCTTTGTTGAGGTCGGTGAAGTCGATGCAGATCCTCCATTTGCCGTTCGACTTTTTCACCATGACGACATTTGACAGCTAGTTTGGGTAATTTACCTCTCGAAAGAAGTTGGCCTTTATGAGTTTGTCGACCTCTTCTTCAATGGCTTTTTGCCGCTCTGGGGCGAAGCTTCTCTTCTTCTGCTTAACAGGCCTGTGCCTCTCGTCCACATTGAGATGGTGGACGAGGACCTCGGGGTTGATTCCTGGCATGTCGGAGGCGGTCCAGGCGAAGATGTCGGCATTGCTTTGGAGGAACCTGATCAACCTGTGCCGAGACTCTCCTTTGAGCAGCGACCCGATCCTTGTGGTTTGGTCGAGCTGAGCTTCGTCCAATGGTACTTCCAATTCTTCTACCGGTTCTCCCCGTTGTTCGGCGAAGTCTTCGCGAGCGTCTAGCCCGTCAACTTTGGGCATTCTAGACTAAGGCTCGTAACGAAACATTGCTGAGCCATGGCTTGACTTCCCCGAACCACGCCAACTCCTCGCTCGGTGGAGAACTTCATAGACAGATGTGGGATAGAGACAACTACCTTGAGGGACATCAAGCCAGGCCTGCCAAATATGGCATTGTATGGGGATCTGAGGTCGGTCACTAGGAAATCGGTCTGTACAATAGTCACAAGGGGCCAGGTTCCCGTGCGGACCGTCAGGGTGACGATTCCTTCCGGGATAATGACGTCGCCGGTGAATCCCATCAGGGCGGAATCCACGGCTCGAAGGTTTTCCATGAGCAATTTCATCCTGGCAAACACACCGAGGTACAAAACATTTACCGAGCTTCCACTATCAACGAGGATTCGGCTTACATCATAATTGTTCAAATTAAGGGATACAACTAGTGCGTCATCGTGGGGGAGTTGTACTCCCAGAAGATCATCGTCGGAGAAGAAGAGTTCGCCTGTCCTTGCCTTTTTTGGCACCGGTTCTTCACCACCGCCCCTGGGGCTCGATCCGCCGGCCTCTTCAATCATGTTGATGCGGCCAATCATGGGCGGATTGGGTGGAGGAGGTGGTTGTTGGAGCTCGAGCTGACGGTCACCTCCTTGTTGCTGCGGCTCGGGCGCACTCCTGAAGTGATCCAGCCGTCCCCGCCGAATCAACCTCTCTATTTCATTCTTCAGCTGCCAGCATTCTTCAGTGTCATGACCGTGCTCCCTATGGTAGCGGCAGTACTTGGCGGATCTCTTTGGGTTGGGTTCCCTCGGAGAGGTACCGGCCAGGGAAGTTGGCGCTCTATCTCCATAAGGATTTGCGCCTGGGGCACAGTTAGCGGAGTATAGCGATCGAATCGCCTGGGAGGACTCCGGGAGCGATTCCTTGGCGGCAGCGGAGGGACTCTTTGGCGGCGAGGCGGACTTGGCCGCCGGGCGGGACGGTGCCTGTCGAGGACTTTAGGCTCCTGCTTCTTCGCATGCTCAGTGCGGGCAATTCTCCGTGATTCCTCGACCCTAGCATATTTGTCCGCAAGGGCCATCATATCAGATAGGCTGGGGGGGTAGCTGACCTCCATAGCCAGGTAGAAGTTGCTCTCCTTCGAGACTCCCCCCGCCAGGGCAGACATCGCCACCTCATGATTAAGGTGGTCCACCTCTAACATGGCCTTATTAAAATGGCCAAGATAATTCCTCAGGGACTCCCCCTCTCTCTGCTTGACTTCGGAGAGGGAGTCAGATCTTCATCGGTGGCAGCGACTGCTGACGAATTGGCCAATAAAAAGGTGGCTCAGCTCGTCGAATGAATCAATGGAACCCGGATTCAATGCATTGAACCAGGTTCGGGCGGATCCTCTGAGGGTGGATGGGAAGGCGCGGCAGAGGACTGCATCAGATGCTCCGTGGAACATCATTATTGACCGGAAGCTACTGAGATGGTCATCCGGGTCAGTGGAGCCATGATAGGGCTCGACGGCTGGTAGTTTGACATGGGAGGGAATCACTTCCTCCATGATCCCCTTAGAGAAAGGGATGCCCTGCTCCGCCTTGGGCTGGGACAGATGGGTCTGCTTGGCGGCGTTCAGCTCCTGACACATCTCCTGGATCTAACGGCGGATCTCCTCTTCATCGGTTAGAGGAGGAGCTGGGCATGAGAATCGCAAGGATGGCGTGGAATCATGGTGAGATGTCGCCGGGGAGAGGGAGCGGGCTCGCCGAGATCTGAGAGGATCTCTATCATAACCGGCTCGCGGGACTGGTTTGTCCCCCCTGGGGCGATGTGGGGGATCCGTTGTTTCATGCGGATTAGAGGAGGAGGTCGCCGGCGAAGAAGAAATCGCCGCCTCCTTCTGAGGATGCGAAGCAGGAGGAGCTACAAGGCGCTCTTGTACCAGGTGGGTAAGGGCCTGGACCTGTTGGACCAGCGTAGCGAACTGGTCTTGGGTCACCGGGACAACAGGCAGCGACGGGGTTTCGACCGGTGGAGGTTGCGGCACTGTAGTGCCAGTCGGATCAGGTCTCTGGGAAGCGAGCTGATCTTGGGCTTCAGAGGTTGCTCTCCTCCGGTTGGCCATTGGAGAGGTTCTTCTCCGGATTTAGATCCTTGTCTCTTTCTTCAAGTTTTAATGGGACTTGAGGCCCTTCCTCTAGCGCCAATCTGTTGCCGTCGGGATCCGTTCTCCGACTCGGGCGCGGTCGATCTCCAGGAAGAGGGGGGCGGACCTGCAAAAGAAGTCCACACGTGGGGGACGCTGGGGGTGGCCCTCCACGGAAGACCCTCCGACGCTCAAGTCAGTGGAGAAGAAATCGGCGATCAACCAGACAGTGGGAGGTGGATCTTTCCGGGAGGCCTCTTCGGGGGTGGCCAATCGGAAGCTCCAGAGGGCAGGAGCGCCGACGAGCTGCCGGAGAGAGCGGTGTGGGTGCCCGTGTAAGAGGCACGTGCCTGTGCACAAGGAGAGAGTGCCTACCTGAGGGAATCTGCGAGTATGATATTTATAGACTGTCACCTGGGTCTTGAGCGTCTTCTGAAAGGTTCGGAGGTTGTTACGATATGGAGGCGGACAGAATCAGGCCATTGCGGGGCCGTTAGAATCCGTATCCCGTTTGTTCAGGTATCGACGGCTGGGAGAGCTCCTTGATGTCTCGAGATCTGGTTGAGTAGGCCTAGGGCAGTTATGATAGGTTTTAGGCCACGTTCCGACATGATTCCTTGTCTAGGATGCCATTCTGGTAGGCCCGGGCTCTCCCGCGTCAGGTTCTGCGGAGGTAGATGTTAGGTTGTGGATCGCTCGAAGAAGCCGAGCTACGGAAGCCCGGAAGGGCCGAGCTATGGAAGCCCGGAAGGGCCGAGCTACGGAAGCCCGGAAGGGCCGAGCTACGGAAGCCCGAAAGGACCGAGTTACGGAAGCCCGGAAGGGCCGAGCTATGGAAGCCCGAAAGGACCGAGCTACGGAAGCCTGGAAGGACCGAGCTACGGAAGCTCGGAAGGGCCGAGCTATGGAAGCCCGGAAGGACCGAGCTATGGAAGCCCAGAAGGGCCAAGCTATGGAAGCCCGGAAGGGCCGAGCTACGGAAGCCCGGAAGGACCGAGCTACGGAAGCCCGGAGGAGCCGAAGGGAGGAGGTTAGCCTTAACTTCCTCGCACGGATATTAATGTAACGATGATTTTACCCCTCAACAATTTTAGAATGATGTTTTCTCTTACATGGTCTATTATAGTTATTCACTTCATTTAGTTGCACAGTAGGAGAAACAAGATTAATAATAAAGACCATCCACCAATGTACCAGAATAGATAAAATGTTTATTTTTCTTAATAACAACGGAGTCATTAAAATAAACTGAATATCCATCATCAACCAACTTAGAAACTGAAATTAAATTCCTTCTAATTGAAGGTACAAAAAAACAGTCCTTTAATATTAAAATTCTATTTCTACTAAAAGAAAAGCTAAAATCTCCCACTGCAACTACTGACACTCTCGTGCCATCTCCCAGAAATATGTAAATCTCCCCATCACTTAGCTGTCAGGTCTGCTGGAACCCCTGCAAAGAATTGCAAACATGATTAGTGGCTCCCGTATCTACACACCAGCCACTGGTAGATAACAGCACTAAACAAGTTTCAACTACAAGTGAATGAGATATACCTCTAGCCTGTTTCCTGGCAAGCCAAACTGAACATTGCTGCTTCTAGTGACCTGGCTGCTTGCAGATAAAGCACTTTCCTTTCTTTTTTATTTCCCCATTGGGCTGTGGGGCCTGATGCTGTTTCTTTTTCTGAACCTTTTTCTTCTTCTTAGCATGAGACTTCGAAGAAGAACCTTTTTCAGTAACCATAGCAACTGCATGCTTCTTAATGAAACTCTCTGCTACCTGAAGTTCTTTAAGTAGCTCTGCCAGTGAAAAATTCATTTTGTTCATGGTATAATTTAGGCAGAACTGCTTAAAAGAATCAGGTAGGGACTGGAGAATGATATCAACCTGGGTTTCTCCATCCATCTCCGCTCCAAGGATCTCCAGTTCATTTAGAAGACTAATCATCTTTAGAACATGATCCCTGATAGGAGTTCCTTCAGCCATATTAGTGTTCATCAGTTCTTTCATCACAGTCTGCCTAGCTGCACGACTCTGATCCCCAAACATTTCTTTGAGGTTGAACATCATGTCATAGGCAGAGGGCATAGATTGATGCTGATGTTGCAGAACATTTGACATAGATGCCAATATGTAACACCGCGCCATCTCATCAGCCTTAACCCACTTACGGTAAGCTTGGGACTTCTCATCTGAAGCCCCTTCATCGGGCTCTGCGGGACATACCTGAGTAAGCACATACTTGTACCCTTCTGCAGTTAACACTATATCCATGTTTCTTTTTCAATCAATGTAATTAGGACCAATCAATTTGTTTTCTTTGAGTATCACAGTAAGTGGATTGAAAGAAGACATTTTAATCCTGAGAATCATTCATACATCAAATAAGATATCATGAGCAATAACCTTTAAATTCAAAATTATAAGTAGGGCCCCTCAACCACTACAAAATAAAAGAATTTGCCAGTAGCCTAGTACTTTTTGAATAGTATGCCTCGATGGGAGGACGTCTACTACTCATCATTTATCTAGACAAATAAAACCTATTAATTTTACTATCTAGGTAAAAGGTAACATACCAAGTAAAATTAATTAGCTGGCTAACTTTGGTCATATAAATATTTGTAGTGACTTCGATGGGGAGGATACCAATATTTATACCTAAGTGTATACCATCACTCAATCCTAGATCCATTGTCCCATGGTGAATCCCTCAGATGGAGAGGTAATCCAACATTAACAACTACTAGGGATTATTCTTGGTGAGCTGGCAATCAATTTCATCCTATGGGGAGGAAAGCACTAATGCTAACACATGAAATTAACTACCTCACTAATCAAAAGTGATGGGACCATGGGATTTAAATGTGATTAATTTCCTCTCCCACTTAGTTATTTAAACAATATTTTAAGGGTTATAAAACTTGTGTTTGATTATCTTATAAATTCAAAACACAAACAGCAAGTGATTATCCAATTAACCATGTTCTCCTAGTTATAGACATAAGAACCAAAGGATAAACAATCAAGTATGCAACATAACCAATATAAACAAGATAAATAAAATCCCTGTTATTATGGTCAAAATTCTCCATGTAGATGAAGATCTCGTTGCACCATGATTGCTACTTTGCTCGACGATTTGCCGCTTCGCATACGGGGGTCTAGGGTAGAGGTGGGCACTGGGCCGTGCCGTGCTACAGTACCGAGCCATGCCGGGCCCAAAAAAATTTTTCTGTTGGCCCAGCACGGCACGGCCCATGACGGGCCTGGGCCGGCCCGTCGTGCCGTGCCGGCACGGTCCAGGTGGGCCTGGCTCATGCACAGCTCAAATAAAAAAATTTATAAAAAATATAAATTTTTTAATAAATTAAAAATTTATTAGGAATAAAAAATTTTATTAATATAAAGCCACCATAATGGTGGGAGGTTTGGCACAGACCCCTACTAGTTTATTAATTTAAAATTAAAATGGTACAGAAGGGAGGGGGGCTAGGCCTGACCTCTAGAACATAATACAATAAGTAAGAAGAAAAAAATAGAAAGATCGCAACCATCGGATCATCGCCAATAGGATGGATCGCAACCATCGGATCGATCATCGCCGATCGGGATCATGGCTTGGATCGATCGCAACTGTCGGATCATCTTCGATGGGATAGATCGCAACCATTGGATTGATCATCCCCGATCGGGATCATGGCTTGAATCGATCGCAACCGTCGGATCATCTCCGATCGGATCGATCGCAACGATTCGATCGATCATCACCAATCGGGATCATGGCTTGGATTGATCGCAACCGTCAGATCGATCATCGCCGATTGGGATCATGGCTTGGATCGATCACAACCATCGGATTGATCATCGCCGATCGGGATCATGGCTTGGATCGATCGAAGATGTCGGATCGTCTTCGATTGGATTGATCACAATGGTCCGATCGATCATCGCCGATCGGGATCATAGCTTGGATCGATCGCAATCATCGGATCATCTCCGATTGGATAGATCGCAACCGTTTGATCGATAATAGCAGATCAGGATCATGGCATGGATCGATCGCAACCGTCGGATCGTCTCTGATCAGATCGATCATCGCCGATCGGGATCATGGCTTGGATCGATCGCAACCGTCGGATCGTCACCGATCGAATGGATCGAAACCGTTGGATCAATCATCGCCGATCAGGATCATGGCATGGATCGATCGCAACCGTCAGATCATCTCCGATCGGATCGATCGTAACCATCGGATCGATCATCCCTGATTGGGATCATGGCTTGGATCGATCGCAGACGTCAGATCATCTCTGATCAGATGGATCGCAACAGTCCGATCGATCATTGTCGATCGGGATCATGGCTTGGATCGGTCGCAACCATTGAATCGTCTCCGATCGGATGGATCGCAACTGTTGGATTGATTATCACCGATCAGGATCATGGCTTGGATCGATCGCAACCGTCGGATCGTCTTCGATCGGATTAATCGCAACCATCGAATTGATCCTTGCCGACCGGGATCATGGCTTGGATCGATCCAGACATCGAATCATCTCCGATCGGATGGATCGCAACCGTCGGATTGATCATTGCCGATCGGGATCATGGCTTGGATCGATCGCAGACATCGGATCATCTCCGATCAGATGGATCGCAACCATCGGATTGATCATCGCGATCATGATCATGGCTTGGATCGATCGCAGACATTGGATCGTCTCCGATCGGATTGATCGCAACAGTCCGATCGATCATTGTCGATCGGGATCATGGCTTGTATCGATCGCAACCATCGGATCGTCTCCAATCGGATGGATCACAACTATTGGATTGATCATCGCCGATCGGGATCATGGCTTGGATCGATCGCAACCGTCGGATCATCTCCGATTGGATGGATTGCAACCATCGGATCGATCATCCCCGATCGGGATCATGGCTTGGATCGATCGCAACTGTCGGATCGTCTCCGATTGGATTGATCGCAACGATCCAATCGATCATCGTCGATCGGGATCATGGCTTGGATCGATCGCAATCGTCGGATCATCGCCGATCGGATGGATCGCAACTGTCGGATCGATCATCCCCGATCGAGATCATGGCTTGGATCGATCGCAACCGTCAGATCGTCTCTGATCGAATTGATCGCAACGGTCCGATCGATCATCGCCAATCGGGATCATGACTTGGATCGATCGCAACCATCGGATCATCGCCGATCAGATGGATCGCAACCGTCGGATCGATCATCGCCGATCAGGATTATGGCATGGATCGATCGCAACCGTCAGATCATCTCCAATCAGATCGATCGCAATCGTCGGAACCATCATCGCCGATCAGGATCATGGCTTGGATCAGCTGGTTGGTGCCTAGGTGCACAGTGTGCTCCTGGCACCAGCCATGCCATAGCACGGCCTACAAAATGGCCCAGCAGGGCCGTTGCTGGGCCGTGCCAAAACGGCCCTTCTGGGCTGTGCCATGGCATGGCCCAGCAACGGCCCTTCTGGGCCATGCCATGGCATGGCCCACAAAATGGCCCAGAAGGGCCATTTTGGCATGGCCCAGCAATGGCCCTGCTGGGCCGTGCCAGGCACGGCCCGTCACGGGCCGTGCTAGTCACGAGCGTGCCGAATTTGAATTTTTTTTAGTGGGCCATGACTGGCACGGCCCATTTGTTAATGGACCGTGCCAGGCACGCCACGGTAATTTTTCTAGCA
Organism: Calamus simplicifolius; assembly: GCA_900491605.1. Classification (NCBI taxonomy): domain Eukaryota; kingdom Viridiplantae; phylum Streptophyta; class Magnoliopsida; order Arecales; family Arecaceae; genus Calamus; species Calamus simplicifolius. The sequence goes on from UESW01004262.1 coordinate 957,239, forward strand.
CGACGGGCCTGGGCCGTGCCTGGCACGGCACGTCCCAGTGCCCATGCCTAGTCTGGGGGATGGCCCCTAGCGGGGGTCGAGGGGGCAGCGCCCCAAAAAACAAACGAAATTTGCTCTTCCGATTCCTTTGGATTTTTCTTCAGAATCCTTTCCTGCAACGGATTCTCCTTAGAATCCTATCTTCCTTTTGATCATATCCTGCAACGAATTCTCCTTAGAATCCTATCTACTTTTTGATCATATCCTGCAACAGATTCTCCTTAGAATCCTATCTACTTTTTGATCATATCTGCAATGGATTCTCCTTAGAATCCTATCCTGCAACCGATTCTCCTTAGAATCATATCCTGCAACGGATTCTCCTTAGAATCCTTTCCTGCAATTTGCAGCAGGTCTTCTTCCTCCATCAGAGCCGCACCAGATTACAAAAATCCTATGCCTCCATATAGGAGTTCACATGCTACGTATTTACAATCACAAAGCTCTCAAAAAACCGGAGCATACATGCTATGAAATATTACAATGATCCTACGCCTCCTTAAACCGGAGTTCACAAAACAGATCTAAGCAATATCAAATCAAAACACATACATTCATGTGACCATAATAACAGGATAGAAACCTGCAAAACAACGTTAGCAGCAAGCACGATCTATCCCACGCATGCATATTCCGATTAATGAAGAACATGGCCGCATTATTCATATACAGTATCAGCCGTGGCTCTGATACCACTGTTGGGGAGCGCGGAATACCCCCAAGATCACGGCTATAGCGTATATGAGTAATACAAAAAAACTTTTACCGTTCTAATCTGAGTATAAGATCATACCTTCATATTTGAACCTTGGAACACTTTGATTCGATTGCTCAACCTCAACCTTTTAGCCTTCCGCCGTATTCCCAAAAATACCTTCTTTCTCTCACAAGATGGTGGGATCTCTCGGCCGACCTAGGGTTTCTTGTTTTTCTTTTTCCTCAAAAACGTTAACCCTAGCAACCAACTGAGAGGGTATTTATAGGGCTACAACAGGGACCAATAGGCAAATATGAAATGGACTTCCCACGTAATTAAATCTCCCAATCCTACCCCGAGTTAGGATTCAAATACGTAAATTACAATTCATTCCACTAAATAATTATAATTATACTCCTAATCATATTCGAATTTATATTTTCGAGCCTTTAATATTAAATACTTATTATCTCCCCATGTTAAGATTACAGATATCCATCAATTAAATTTAATTACTGACAATATAATTTAATTGACTTTTATTATCCTTGAGACTTATCCACTTAACTTATTTGATGTATCGGATTCAAAATCCACTTGCAAGATTTGATACAATCAAAACTTATAAGCTTTCTCAAGGGGATATCATCAATCCAAATTAACAGGACATGAATTTCTTCAACTATTAATATTCACATATATATAATGTTATTACCCAACCCACTGAGTTTATTGACTCATATAGAATCTCACTCTATGTGTAATCAAAGCAATAATCACTACATACACGTGTCTAGAAATAGAATTCGGATTAAGAGCATAAGTAATCATAATATTCATGAGTTTTAAATTATTTTATAAAGTCAGTATAAAATAATTAACCCAACTGGGTCGTGTTCAATACACACAAAGTGTACTAGCACAAATAGTTAGAATAAATCATTCCCCGTAGTCAAGACAGACCTACTAAAAATTTGTGCTACAGTTCTACTGATGGTGTGTCCAATTCCATCTAAAACTGTGAACAATAAACTTATATTCCAAAAGAACCGATGGTCTAGTCTTCTGTGTGTAAGCCGTATTCTACATACTAGATCAAATACTCTTTGTAAATATTAGACACATGCACATATATAGTAAATGACACACATTGCTCAAAATGAATTCTCATTAAAATATAAAGACATAACATAAAGCATATCTTTTAGTCTATATCTCTATCATTGTCATGTCAAATAAGTAATGGATTATAATCTTCATTGATAATATTCTTATTTTATTTTGTGAGTAAGAAAAGTTTCTTTCTTTCGGCTTTCGAAGCTACAATAAAAGTTCAATAATTGGCCTTAATATAAAGAAACTTCAATTTCTATCTCAGGATTGCAAAATGATTACTGATTCTATCTTGAATCTATCTTAAGTATAGTCGGACCATTAAAAGAAGAAAAACATATCTTTGGAAACTAGCAAGATAGAATCCTACAAAATAAAATCCTTCTATAAATTTCTCATCAAAGATGATGTTTTTTGGCTACTCTATAAAGTTATCTAAAAAGATATAAAGATTTTTGCTTGATTAGCTCTAAGAGACCATCTTTAGATAGGATTAACTTATCAATAAAGGTTGAATGATTGATTCGAAATGCCCAATGTGTGGTGTCATGCCCGATATCCTTTCCCATTTGCTCCTATCCAATGACGTACAACCTTTGGTTCCAGTTGCTAACCTACCTTCACTACCTTCACATTTTCTCCCTGCCTTTAGACATTCATCACATATGATCCTTTTGGAAAAGAAGATCTTTCTCTACGTACGATCATGAGAACAGCTTGAGGTTAGTTTGCTCCAACTTTTAGTGGAATATTTAGAAGAAAAGAAATTCAATGAACTCTTATATAATTAAAGAGTAACAATAGAACAAAGAGAGTAAGAAAGTATTGAAATATGTTTTCTCTTATTCTATCTAAAATATAACTCTATACTATCTATTTATAGGCATAGAAAAAGATGTTACATTCATTGATGTTAATAAGTATTTACATGGGTAATGCCATAAGACATAACCTTCTCTTGGAAGGAATTATGGACATCATGTTATTGGTAGTATTATAACACTCCCCCTTGAATGTCTATTTATTTGACAAGCATGTACCTCATTAAAACCTTATTAAGTAAAAACCCATGAAAATTTTTTAGTGAAAGAAAAAGAGTATATCATTCATGTTTTTTTTATTGAGAGAGAATATTGCCTCATTAAAAACCTTGCCAAAAAAATTCAATGGAACAAAACCATAGCTCAAAGGAAAAAGAGTATAGTATTTTACTTTCCCTTTTGACTGCATCTCTTGATATACTTTCCTTAAAATTATCATTCGAGATTCTTGAGTCATCGTAGTCTAATTTTTTGGACTAACTCTTCAAATCTCTTTGTAGATAGTTCTTTCATAAATAAATCAGCGAGATTATCGTTAGATCGAACTTGTTGAACATTAATAGCACCACTCTTCTGAAGGTCACGAGTAAAAAAAACTTTGGAGATATATATTTATTCTGTCACCTTTGATATGCCCTCCTTTTAGTGGAGCTGTGCAGGTTATATTATCCTCATATAAAATAATTGGTACTTTTTTTGAAAGAATAATCCATATGTCTTCGGAATGTATTAGATTATCAATCTAAGCCATATACATTCTCGGCTTGCTTCATGAATTACCAAAATTTCGGCATGGTTAGATGATGTAGCCATAATTGTTTGCTTTGTAGAACGCCATGAAATAGCAGTACCACCATATGTAAAGACATAGCCCGTTTGTGATCGACCATTATGAGGATTAGACAAATATCTTGCATATGCAAAACCTATTAACTCAGATTTGGATAAATTTAAATAATACAAACCCATATCCATTGTACCTTTGAGGTATCGGAATATGTGCTTAACATCTGTCCAATGCCTTCTTGTAGGCGAAGAACTATATCTTCCTAACAAGTTTGCTGAAAAAGATATATCAGGTCGAGTATGAGTCGCAAGATATATTAATGCACATATTATACTAAGATATGGTACTTCAGGACCAAGTAGTTCTTCGTCATCTTTCTTAGGATGAAAAGAATCTTTATCGATTTCAAGTGACCTTACGACCATCGAAGTACTCAATGTGTGTACTTTATCTATATAAAACATTTTAAGTATCTTTGTTGTATAAGCAGATTAGTGCACAAAAATTCCATTCTTAAGATGCTCGAGCTGCAGGCCAAAGAAAAATTTTATTCTTCCAAGATCTTTCATATTAAATTTATGTTTTAGGCAATCTGCTGCCCTTTGAAGTTCTTTAGGAGTTCTAATTATGTTCAAATCATCAACATATACTGCAATGATCATAAATTGTGATTCAGATATCTTTATAAAGACACAAGGACATATGAGATCATTGTTATAGCCTTGTTTCAACATGTATTCAACCAAATAATTGTACCATATACATTCTGCATGTTTTAACCCATAGAGAAACTTCTGCAATTCTATCAAATAAAGTTCTCTCGAATTAGAGTTAGACTTTTCAGGCAATTGTAATCCTTCTGGAATATTCATATAGATAACATTGTCAAGTGAGCCATATAGATAGGCTATCACTATATTCATAAGATGCAATTCAAGTTTTTTATGCATTGCCAGACTAATCAAATAGCAAAAAGTTGTTGTATTCATCATAGAAGAATACGTCTCTTTATAATCAATACCAAGTCTTTGTGAGAACTCTTGGACAACTAGTCATGCTTTATACCTCACAATTTTATTATCCTTATTTCGCTTTCGTACGAATACCTATTTATATCCTATAGATTTTACACCAACAGGTGTTTGGATAATCGATCCAAAAACTTTACGTTTTGCTAGCGATTTTAATTCAGAATCGATTGCATCCTTCCATTTTGGCCAATCTTATCGATGTCTACATTCTTCCATAGACATTGGTTCATAATTCTCATTTTTATTTTTAATATTTTGTGCAACATAATATGCAAACTTATCGTTGACGATCATTTTATATCGGTTCCATCTTTCCCTAGTCATAACATAATTGATAGAGATCTCTTCATTTTCTTTGATTTTAGGTACCTTATTCTTTTTTAGAATAGACTCATCTGGAGTCTCAATTACTTTATTATTATACTGGGGATCTTTTCTTGAGTCACGGTATCTTTAATCTGGTCATCTAAATGTTTTGCTTCTTTTCTTTTGCAAGAATTTTTTTATCTTTGAAACCAACTAATTTACCATACTTTACTTGTCCCTTTATCTCATTAGCAGTGGTGGGTTGTCCTTCAAAGATAATAATTCTGATTGGAGCATTTGCTGTTGGTATATGTAACTTTGTCACTCTTTTAAGGTCAGTAAATGTGTTTGGCAGTTGATTTGCTAGTTTTTGCATGTGAATTATTTTTTAAACTTTATGTGCATATTATTTTGTACGAGAATCGAGATGGGATAATGATAATTCATTTCAACTAATTTTTTTTATTAGCTGCTTATTTTCTTTTCCTAATGTTGGAAAAATAGACTCATTAAAATAACAATCAGCAAAATATGCCGTAAATAAATCTCTTGTAGATAGTTCAAGATATTTAATTATAGATGAAGATTCATACCCAATATATATCCCTAACCTTCTTTGAGGTCCCATCTTAGTACGTTATTATGGAGCAATTGAAACATAAATTGCACATCCAAAAATTCTTAGATTAAAAATATTTTGTTCCTGACCATAAACTAATTGTAACAGAAAGAATTCATGATAATTCATTGGCCTGATGTGAATAAGTGCTGCTGCATATAAAATAGCATGTTCCATGTAGACAAAGAAAGTTTTGCTCTCATAAGTAATGATCGTGCAATCAATTGGATCTGTTTGATAAGCGATTCCGCAAGACCATTTTGAGTATAAACATATGCTACAGAATGTTCAATGATGATTCCAATAGCAGTACAATAATCATTGAATGCTTGAGAAGTAAATTCATCAGCATTATTAAGGTGTATTATCTTAATAAGATTATCTAAAAAATGAGTTGAATTAGTAGTATCACAAACGCATGAGTCGATAATAAGTATACATGTGACCATCTAGTTGAAGCATTAATTAAAATTATGAAATATCTAAATGATCTACTTGATGAGTGAATAGACCCACAAATATCACCATGTATGTGTTTCATAAATCCAAGAGATTCAGTCTTAATTTTAGCAGGTGATGGCCTAATAATTAATTTTGCCTTGAGAGCAAGCAGCACATGAAAATTTATTTGATCGCAATATTTTCTTATTCTTCAATTGAATGTCCACATGAATTCTCTATAATTCTTTGCATCATAATTGAATCAGGATGACCCAACCGGTTATGCTAAATTATTGATTAGTAAACCTATAGTAAAAGGTTTACTATAGCATATGCTTCAACTGTGCTTATATTTACAAGCAATTTTTCTACAAGCAATTTTTCTAATACATATTTCTTGCTTGAGATCGTACTTGTAATGTACAAATACTCAATATTGCCTTCATTAGTTGTCTCAATGTGATATCCATTTTTGCGAATATCTTTAAAACTCAATAAATTCCTTTGAGACCTTTCAGAATATAAGGCATTATCAATTATAAATTTTGTTCCTTTAGACAAAATAATATGGGCTCTTTCAAAGCCTTCAATCAATTTTGGACTATTAAAATTGTATTGACATTTGTTGCCTACATTCTTAAGTAGAAGAAGTATGTCATATCTTTAAGTACAGTGTATGTTGTAGCACTGTCTATGAGGCATAAATTATTGTTTTCGATAAAAGATCCTACTCGAGATAATTTCATTTTCTTCATGAAAAGAATGACATGTAGTGAAATACAAATTAGAATACAAGGTATATAAAGACACAAAAACTAAAAGTTATAATTCATCATTGCGTCAGTTTTCTTAAAACAAGCATATATATAATAAGATATCATTTTATTGCATGTTATTATTTGATAACATAGGCATTCTTAAAATTATTCTTATGCATTCATGCTATCAATTAGACAAGCATTTTTTTCTTCTGGTTGGATAAAGAAGTCAGCAACATCCAGATCATCAAATCCAGTATCAAAAGGGCCACATTCAGAATTAAAATTTATTTTCATCTTTCTTTTATTCTTTTTCAATAACGTTTGATAAAGTTTGATGAGGTATTTTGGCGTACGCGACCAATGATCCTTCATTCCACAACGATAGCATGAGTTTTTCATCAAATTTTTACTTAAGTTTTCTTTGCCTTTCTCAAATTTTTTCTCATTTTTCTCTCACTTCAGGTGATGAGAAGGAGTTTTAATATGATCACCACGATAACTAAAACATTCTCGACCTTTGTTTATAAAATTGATATGTAGTCGCATTAACTTCAGGGAATGGTACCGAGCCAGTTGGATTCATGATTTTTCATTAAAATTTTATTATTTTGTTCAGCCATAAGAAGGTAGAAAATTAGTTCAGAATATTTTCTAAAATCTTTTCACGATATTGCTGGTATAGGAGCAAATTGGAAGTATGAAAAGTGGAAAAGATTTTTTTGGCATATCCTCATTAGTGACTTTTTTTCATATAATTTTAACTGAAAAGTAATTATGAACATAACTGAATTGTATTCACTTACTATCTTATATCTTGTAGACGTAAGTACATTCAATTATAACGAGCCTTGGAAAGAATGACTGTTTTGATGGTCATAATGCTCTTTTAGGCTATTCCAAAGGACAAGAGATCTTTTACCGTTAGGTATTCAACTTTCAATCTTTGGTCAAAGTGGTATCATAGAAAGATCATTGCTTTTTTTTTTTTTTTGATTGGATGCCTTATTACCATCTTTAATTGTATCACCAAGGGCATTAGCCTCCAGATGGATTTTAGCATCAAGTATCCATGATAGATAATTTTTTCCCGTGATATCTAGTGCCACAAAATCATGTTTTACCAAATTTGCAATAACAATACTATCAAAGCATACAAAGTAAATTAGTACATAACTTTTATTAGAATAAAATTATTTCAAATTTATCAAGGACTAGAGATAATCATATATATATATATATATATATATATGACCAAGTAATAGTTAAAACTAAGAGTCACAAAAAAATATTAAAAAAAATTAATTAGATATGCAAATAACTTGCATAAATATAAATAATATTTACCTCAATAAAAGTTTCTTTAACAAATATAGGATGATAAGGTAGAGACTCGTGCTGATAATGTCTTATATAATTAAAGAGTAACAATAGAACAGAGAGACTAAAAAAAGATTAAAACATGTTTTCTTTTATTCCATCTATTCATAGGCATAGAAAAAGATGTTACGTTTATCAATGTTAATAAGCATTTACATAGGTAATGCCAATAGATATAACCTCTTCTTGAAATAACCTCCTTTTGGAGTACCAATGGACATCCATATTATTAGTATTAATTAACATCCATATTATTAGTATTAATTACAACAAAAAAATTTTTTTTGTATAAATGCTATCATATATAAAATTCTTTAACATTTTTAACTCTTGAAAATATCTCTTGACCCAAATGACAAAGTGAAGTTCATCTTTTCTTGAAGAACCTTCTCCTTTCCCAATCTTTCTCTATCATATAAGTATACCTCTTGTATTTTCTCTTATCTTATAAACATTTCTCATTAATAAAAATGGGAGACTTTCTTCCTTACCATCAAAAAGAACAAAACGGACCCTCATTTCTTAAATGTCATTATCCTCAAATTACTCGTGGATTTAAATACGACACCAATTCAACCATCTCGTATGTCTAATTGTTCATAATTCACTCTAAAATCCTTAATACCTTACCTATAAATGATAAGTAGTACTAGTAAAGATTGTGCCATTTTAATTCAATCATTATGAACAAAAGTCTTTATTATATTATGGTAACGAAGATATTTTTTTATAAGAAAATATCATATCATCGTAAATATTGCCACCAATTTTTAAGAGTTTAAAATTACAAAAGAAGCCCAAAATAACATTCCTTTCACAAGTTAATTTGACGCCTTAACTTAAAAGCAACTATGAGAATACTGCTAAGAAATGTGCTAAGGAAACTTTTTTTTAGCATGAACAAGAACCACAATTAAATTCATTAATTTGGTAAGTAAGGAACATTAGTATTTACCATCTCATCTGATCACAAACTCTCTTTCAAGATTTAAATTTATTTATTGACTTCCTAAACTTTATTTACAATCACACTAATCCTTTTTAATTTTATTCCAAATAATTTTATCTTTATAATTTTTAAAATAGATAATATCATCTTTGTGTTAACTTTTATTATCTAATGCAAAATTTTAATACATCAAGCAAGTGCTATTTGGTACAAACGATTCACAACTTTTATCTTTTAATATAAATTTATATCTTATTATATATATATATATACATACACACACATTGGAATGAATGTAAGGAAGTTTAAATTTAATCATTTTTTACTTTTTGATTCATATAATTCATAAATCATAAAGATCAAAAAAATAAAAAAAATAAAAAGAGTTATCCAATCATCGTTTCATTCTTTAATTTATGTAATTTATAAATTTTATAGATGAACATAATAAAAAAATTATGTACATTTAAAAATAAAAATTATAATATTTCAATAATAAAATTATTTTAAAAGTTTAAATAAATATTGAATTGTGAACGAAAGTTGGAATTCCGGGAGTCATGGCTCTCTAACAGGAATCCACTCCCGTGAACGGAGGAGGCATCGCTCCCTTCCACCTCCGCGGGGCCGCTCTACGACGCTCACGGAATCCACTTCCACGCCATCCCCCACTTGAATGCAAGAGGAGAGAGAAGAGACCGACCATATGGCATGAGATTTTAGATTAACGTATTTGACAAATATGTGCAAATAAAATAGCATTCCATGATTCATTGCCTTTTATATATTTTGATTTTTTTTTAAAAAAAAAGTAATTCACTTCGTTTGACGACGACAACGACGACGGAGGAAGGCATGTATCTTTTTAACCAGAGCCCGTATTGATTGCGACCACCTAACTACTTTTAGGATTCCATGGCTGAGAATGTTGGTAAAATAATTGTAACGTCACATCTTTCTGTCATGTTTCTCCCACCTGAAGGTTTCTGTACATAACGGTCAAAGTGTATTAGATAATCCTTGGACTTTGACTGGTTCCGTATGATCTAATCTTTTATTTAAATTTTAATTTTAGATTCAAATTTAATTTGTTTTTAAAAAATAAAATTAAAAAAATTGAATTCAACCAAGCATATGAATCTATTTAAATTCAATCAAAAATATTACATTTTAAGTCAAGCATTAATAAATTTTAATAATTAATAATCATATATATATCTATTAATAATCATCAGTAGGGAATGGGAACGGAGCCGCCCCAGCTCCTTGATCTTGAAGCAAACCACAAGGAGTAGGCGTGACGGTGCTTGAAACCCCTTCAACATCAGTGCAGTTCTAGTCCAGCTTCTTCCACTTCGCAAGTTTGATAGTCACATTAGACAAGCATATCCTAGTGAAGGAAGCCTTCGGAATGTCTTCAACTTTTCAGCTATGGCGACATTCTCAGCAACCACATCGCTGTAACTTATACTTTGGATAACTGGGATTGCGTTAAGGTTATACAAGTATCCAGGGTGCTCTCCATAGTTGCCTATCATCATAAGACAATTCATGGTGCTTGGTTCAACCTTCTCACAAAAATGTGTGATACTCAAGTTTAATATCACATTAGATGGAAAAAAATGTGTTATATGTTTATAATACAAGTCCACTTGCTATTCATTAACTTTAAATCTAGTTTTTGGGCTATATAGTTTTAGTTCACTAAGAAAATTAATTGGACTAGCGGATGGGTTTGGGGCAAACATTTTAAATGTGTTGATGGCTGTTGAAGGCAATTCCATGAACTTTAGATTGAATTTTCTTGATAAAATTAGAGAGCAAATGAAATTCTTTGCATGGCTATGATTACACTTTTAAGAGTGATAGAATGGATGGCAAGATGAGCTTAACCCATTATGATTATGTTGTAAATATCATGACTTACAAAGAGATGTATATATATATATATATATATATATATCCTGTGACTTCAAAGGGTCTGGTGTAATGATGATAAGAAGTATGCAATCGATAAATGTTGAACAAAGTGCTTACATAGAGTTCTTATTTTCTCAAAGGGTCTGGTGTAATAGATGATGAGAAGTATGCAATCGATAAATGTTGAACAAAGTGCTAACATAGGTTCTTATTTTCTCATTAATGTAATTATCTTTGTCTATTTCTTTAGTATCCTCTTCATTTCTTCTTCTTTTCTAAGTAAGAAGCGCATCCTATTACGTATACAAGAGAGGATAAAATCAAACAATATATATAAACTAGCATCATCTCATATTTTCAGTTAGCATTTGATGGTCTGTAAGTAAAATTTATGCAAATAAATTTTCTAAAACAATAGAAATCGACCGCGAGAATCATGACATTTGACACATAAACATGGCTGCACAGTTCAATTACTTCAGTCAGTATTTAACTATAAACAAAATCAAATTAAATCTTTATACACTATGAGTTGTGACTTATGATAGATGGCAAGAAGATTCTTTAGTGTTACTCTAGTGAGATGATCAAACATGCTGTAAACTGGATGGAGGTTCCATCCTAGAGAGTCTTTGAATGTAAGGTTGAAAATAAAGATGTGGTCGAGTACATTATTTCAAGCAACTACGAGGGTATTGGAGCTCATTAGCCTTGAACTTATCCCACCAGAGCTTTCCTTACCATTGACCATTCCATTCTCCTCGAGCTTCCTCTGCCCATTGATCATTCCATTCTCTTCTGAAACATATTAGCCGATGCAAATAGAACATGGATTTATGTTAGTTGGAAAGATCAATCTTTGTCCAAGCCAAAAAATACCATGGTGTAGAAACCTTAAATTAGTTCTAGCCACTAAATTCTATTGACCGACATTTTTGGACTAATATGGCCAGCTCAATTTGTCATACCTGTGATGATTGTTGCGTAGCTTCCGTCGAGATCAGGCGCGTAAGGAAAGATGAAGAAGAAGAAAATAGATGATATAAAGAAAAAAGAATGCCTTTATTTTTCGGTCTTTTGTCTATCCGATTACATCCAGAGAAAGTCTTAAATAATCATCCATCTTGGATGATAAAACTTCTCTGCACCAGCCTGTAACCAAATCCCTAACAAACTCCCTAAAATATGGAAGCCTATCCAGAAAACCTGAGCTCAATCCCCATGGACCCAGTCCCATAACCTACAATTAGGTTATTAAACATTCTCTCAAAAAACTTCCTTCTAAGCCATGCAAGAAAGCACTCAAACCCGAGCCCATGTACACCCGTGACTTACATGCTCTCTATTCTTGGGTCACAAGCCGACCCAAATGACTTAAGAACCTGAGAACTTAGGTAGCCTAAGCTCTCAAACTTGTATGACTCTCCTGAACTTTGGATGTGCCACAGCTGAGCTTACAATCTCTACCTTGTGCATCAAAGTTACAGTAAGCTCCACCTGATCTATCAATCCCATCAGTGCTTCACATATGAAGAAGCTATCTCGAGGCAGTATCTTAGCGAGTGCATCCACTGCGTTATCTTTGGTATACACTTTCACAAGCTCCAACTCATCATCCTCCATAAGCTCCCTGATTCTGTGGCATCTGATGTCAATATGTTTGGTCCTAGCATAATAGACCAGGTTATGGACCAAACATAAAGCACTCTGGCTATCAAAAAATATCCTGATCACCTTCTGTGCTATCCTATCTCCAGTGCAAGACCTTTTAACCATATAGCCTCTTTTGCAGTCTCTGAAATACCAATATACTCTGACTCTGTAGTAGACAAAGCCGTCACTGGCTGCAGACTTGACCTTCATGATATTGGACCACCATTCAATATAAAGACATACCCTATCATCGACCTTCTGGTATCCAAGTCATCTTAGTCAGCATCAACAAAACCTGCTACCCGATCCTGAGCCTTCATAGTCAGTCTAGTGCCATTCTCCATGCCACTATACCCATAGCATATACCAACACTGACTGTGCCAACAAGATATTTGAGATCCCTTTTAGAGCTCTTCAATGTGCTTTACCCAGACTAGCCATGAATCTACTAATCTGGCTAACAACATATGCAAGGTCAGGCCTATAACACACCATAGCATATATGAGACTACCAACTCCTGAAGCATAAGGTACTCTGGACATCTCCTCGGCCTCTGTCTCATAACTCGGTGACATAGTCTTGGAGAGCTTAATATATGACCAGCCAATGGTAATGCGGCTGGCTTTGTACCATCCATACTGTACCTCTCCAAGACCCTCCTGATATAAGTCTCCTGAGATAAGTGAAGCAACCTTTGTCTCTATCCCTAAAAATTTTCATCCCCAAAATCCATGTAGCATGACCTAAATTCTTATTTCAAACTCAGCTGACAATGCTGCCTTTAGATCCTCTACAACAGCTTTACTCTTACATGCAATTAACATATCATCCACATATAAAAGCAAGTATAATCTGAAATGATCTTCTAAAATTCGAACATAAATACAAGGATCATACTCACATCTAGAAATACCAATACTCCTCATAAAAGTATCAAACCATAGGTACCACTGACACGGTGATGCTTCAAACCATACAAGGATCTCTGCAAATGACATACATTTCTTTCTATCCCCAATTCTATAAATCCCTTCGGTTGTTCCATATAAATCTCCTCCTCCAAATCCCCATGAAGGAAAGCTGTCCTGACATCCATCTGATCTAGTTCCAAATTCTGTACTGCTACAATGCTCATTAACATCCTGATAGATGTGTGTCGTACCACTAGTAAGAACACCTCATTGTAGTCAATGCCTTCTTTCTAAGAAAATCCTTTGGCTACTAACCTGGCCTTATACCTGATCCCCTTCTTCTCTGTGGCTCCTTCTTTGCACTAAAATATCCATTTGCAACCAATGGGTTTTTTTCCACTTGGCAGTGACACAAACCGTCAAGTCTGATTCTTCTGCAGGAACTGCATCTCTTTTGCCATAGCTTGGACCCACCTATCTTTATTTTGGCTTGTCATTGCCTCCTGGTATGTAACTGGTCCTCTACTGGCAGCCACCAATGCATATAACATGGTCTCGCCAAACTTATATCGCTTCGGTTGCCGAATGATCCTCTTTGGCTTATGTAGTGCAATGTCGATGCCTATCCCAGGATGTGACTCCTCCCTCTGCTCATCTCTGCCGTAAGCATGCATCTGGCTGATCTCCGCATGTGAAGACATATCTAAGTGTGTTCCATTTGAATCTTATGTCCTCTTAACAATCCTACAAAAGGTAAATTATCATAAAAGGTTAGTTGCTCATGTGTGCCCTACTGAGCCTCATGTTGCCCACCCATGTCCGACTGGACCTCCGGCTGAACCTCTACCACCTTCTGCTTCTTAAGGACTGAGTTCTCATCAAAAATTACATCCTTGTAGATTGTGACCTTCTGCTCTAAGGGATCCCATATCCTATATCCCTTGACTCCTTGCAAATATCCAATGAACACCACTTTTTGAGCTTTGGCGTCCAACTTAGTCCGATGACTGGCATCCACATGTATAAATATTGTACATCAAAAACTCTGATATGGCTGAGCTCCACCTGTCTACCAGACCATACATCCTTTGGTAACCTCCCATCAAGCTTGACATGAGGAGACCTATTCACCAAGTAGGCTATTGTGTTAACTGTGTCCACCCAAAATATTTTTGGTAATCCTCCTTGCAATCTCATATATCTAGCTTTCTCCATGAGAGTTCGGTTCATTCTCTCAGCCACTCCATTTTGTTGAGGAGTTCTAACCACTAAAAATTACCTTTTGATGCCTCCTCTGTGCAAAATTTTATAAACTCCTTACTTCTGAATTCTCCACCGTTATCAGACCGCACCACCTTTACATATCTCCCTATCTCCTTCTCCACCTCAGCCTACAATGCTTGAAATTTGGAGAAGACCTCTAACTTTTTCTTCAAGAAATATATCCAGACCTTTCTTAAAAAATCATCAATCAGAGTCATAAAATATCTGGCCCCATTCCTTGCCCAAAACTAGAGCTGGACCCCAAACATCATTGTGTACTAGCTCCAAGGGACATGTACTGTGCACTGAACTAGTAGAAAATTTTACTTTGTGTTGCTTGCCCATCTGACATGGCTCACAGACCTCTACAACACCCTCATCCAAAGCTGGAATCCCCATATCCTTCATCAGCACCCTCATGCCCCACTCTCTTATGTGATCAAGATGATAGTGCCACACATGGTACATATCCTGCTGACTATGCACTACTGCTGCTGTCTCAGACCTTCCACACATCACAGACCAACCAACTGATACAAATTATTTTCTAGCCTCTTTTCTCATCACAACCATGGCACCTTTAATGATGTTGAGTACACCATTCCCGGAACGACAACTGAAACCAAATCCATTCTCTCCATGTACTCCAAGGATACTAGGTTCTTTTTCAAGTCAGAAACATGCTTCGCATGAGTAAGAGTTCTCATAACCCCATCAAACATCCTGATCCTAACTATGCCAACTCCTGTACCCTGCAAAATGGTTATCCCTAATGTCATATTTCTCACATCGATTTTAGTATAATCTGTAAAACCAGGACCAATGCGGTGTATAATGATGTGAGCAGGTTGAATCAAGTAACCAATTGTCTGATGTTCTTTTGTGTGCATCTGAAACCACCAAGAGGTCCTCCTCGACCCCTACATCTTCAATAGTACTGACAGATTCCTTCTCTTTCTTCTCTTATTAAGGTTTCTTCCAAAGAGGACAATTCCTCTTTATGTGTTCAACCTCATTACACTTGTAACACCTGAACTTGCCTTTGCCTTTCTTTGACTTGGACCTGGATCGGTCCCTGTGCTTGCTGACTTCCTTGCCTCTGCCGGTTCTCTCTTCCACCGTGAGGCCCTCCTGAGGTACACCTTTCCCTGTCATCCTTTTTCGCTGCTCATTGGATCTGAATACAGACATAATATCTTCATAAACCAGTTTTTCTTTTCCATAAAGTATTTAGTAACAAGAGGATCATAAGACATAGGCAATGAACATAACAAGAGAAGAGATTTATCTTTTTCCTCCATCTTAACACCGAGAGTCATCAAATCATTGCATACCTTATCATACTTCTGAATATGAAGAACAATATCCCCACCTTCTGTATCCGAAGACTATATAATTATTTCTTTAACATAAGTTTATTGCACATATTTTTGCCCATGTATAAGTAATGCAACTTGGCCTAAAGACCCTTCGGTTTCTTCTTATTTAGGACACTGTACAAAACCGAATCAGCAAGACACCCTCTGATGGCTGTACATGCCCTCTTCTTAAGAGACAACCAATCCCCTTCTGACATCTTCTCAGGCTTTGATTCCAAAGCAACATCAAAAAAATTCTGCACTAGTAATCCTCAATCCTTACCTTCCACATGGAAAAACATTCTTTTCCATTAAATTTTTCAAACTCAACTTTGCTTCCACTACTCATAATTGATTAGGCCATAAACAGCAATCACATAGATGAATTAAGAAAAATACCTAAATACAAAATCTAGTTGAAATCCCCTCCTGCAGCCCCTCCTTGGATAAGATGCTTGGCCTTTCTTGTTACAACTAATCAAATTGCCGCAGTGGTTAGTTGCCTCATGCTTGCTTCCTTTGGTTTCTAGTTCAATCCACACACAATTCCTTTATTTGGAGATGAATCTAGAATCTGATTTCCTCTCTGAAGCTCTGATACCATTTGTTGCGTAGCTTTTATCGAGATTAGGTGCGTAAAGGAAGATGAAGAAGAAGAATAGATGGATATAGAAGAAAAAGAGAATGCCTTTATTTCTTAGTCTTTTTGTCTATCTGGTTATATCCAGAGAGAGCCTTAAATAATCATCCATCTTAGATGATAAAACTTCTTCGCACCAGCCGTAACCAACTCCCTAACAAACTTCCTAAAATATAAAAGCCTATCCAGAAAACCTGAGCCCTAACAAACTTCCTAAAATATGAAAGCCTATCCAAAAACCTGAGCCCAATCCCCATGGACCCAGTCCCATAACCTATAATTAGGTTATTAAACATTTTCTCAAAAAACTTCCTTTTAAGCCATGCAAGAAAGCACTCAAACCCGAGCCCATGTACACCCATGATTCACATGCTCTCTATTCTTGGGTCACAAGCCGACTCAAATGACTTAGAATATGAGAACTTAGGTAGCCTAAGCTTTCAAACATGTGTGACTCTCCTAAATTTTGGATGTGCTACACTTGAGCTTACAATGATAGCATTCATAACATTCATAGTTAAAAAAAAAAAAATTGCAGTAACATTCATAGTTCGAAAAGGCCTTGATAGGAATACTCATAAATTGTCATACTTGTGATGATAAAATCAGTGAGGTTAGATTCTATGATAAAGTTATTGTATCTACCACAGGTAAGTCCCTTCCTCTACCATAAGATGGCAACACCATACAGTACGCCATAAGCTTTACCATGCGTATGGAGTCATGACAAGGACTCATAACTACACAAAAATATATATATTAATAATCAAAAGTTCTGACCCTAATTTTTAATTAGCAATAAGTTTTAAATTTTGATAATATATCAATTGATTTATGCATAGAAACTTTTAGTTTTTAAATCTTTATTGGCTTTGCTTTAAATTTGAAAAGATACTAAGATGGTTTTAAAAAACTCTTTTATATAATTTAATATTATACAGTATCTGCTCTAAATGTTTTATTAGTAACAAGAACACATATAAAAATATCAAAAAATAATAATAAAGGAAAATCTAAACTAACTTACTATGACTTCTTGGCAAAAAAAAAATTAAAGAAAAGGACATGTATTTATTCTCATATTAGATCAAGTAATTGATAAATTTTCTTCTAATTAGTCCTCTTAAATGATTGAAAATCATTGTAAATGATATTAGAATGGATCTGGTTCACAACTTACATGGAATATCCCAAATTTTAACGCTTTTGAGTAACCTTAAATTGATCGTATATGGCATCATTTTTTTGGGAATATACTAGGCAAGAGATTTTCGAGGCATGAGCTTTGTTTGTGATAGTTATAGAAACTATGTCATTAAAAATTATAAATATTTTATTTATTTTAAATTAAAAAATTGGTAGTGATAAGAGGAAAATGTTAGCATTTCCTTTTATATGGCCCACGTCGATATATGATTGATTTATCATTTATTTATTATAAATGATAATTATGATATTTATTTTATCAGATATTTAAATTTAAGTGATAATGATGTTTAATAAAACTAATTTTCTATTGGTTCATTTTTTGGAAGTTGTTATCTGATAACCTCTCTTTGATAGAAAGAGAAATTTAATGTATTATCAGATTGGTCCTCTCTCTCCTTCATATAGTTTGTTTGACCATCAAAACAGATAAGGAAAGAATTAGGAAAGAGGAGAAACTCAATCTGTCGTTAATCCATACGCAGCCTCTCGTTTCTCATCAACAATATCAATGGATCAAAGTATGCATTCTTGGTTTATGTTTTTATAAAAATCATTTATTCTAAGATCTGGCCATTATGTTTATTAAAGAAAATCCTTTAATGGATCTTACATGTGGTATCAGAGACTTGATTGAAGAATTTATGATTTTTCATTATAAATCTATGTTTGACGATTCTTTTATATATATATATATATTTCTTATTATGATTGATGATCAGAATAGCATAGTTCTTTTTGATCTCTACAAACCTATTTCATAAAGTCGTGGGATTTCGATAAGGATTAAAGAAGGAGAGGCTTAATTCTAGCATCTCACTAATGTGAGGCTTTCTCCCTCAACATTTTTCTCCTCACGAATCCCACGAAGTCTTCACATACGTAGAGGCTTTACGGAAAGGGGCTCGTCTATCCTTGCCTCTCTAATTTTATTCTTTTTGGTCTCCTGCCCCGTCAAAGCCATAATGTTAAGCAATTCATTATTATTCTTATTTTGGATGCATGCTTTAAAGACCGCTATGTATTTGCTAAATAGGGTCCTAGTAAGGCAGTTCCAAAGACTCTTTTGAACTGTAGACAGAAGGAAACCATTTTGAGGCATTTACATGTTTGGGTTTGCCCGGTGGAAATAAGGATTTACAATCCACATGAAAAGAAGTTAGACTCAAGAACAACCAGTGATTTCTTCATTGGTTATCCAGAAAGATCAAAAGGGTATAAATTTTATTGTCCTAACCATAGTACAAGAATTGTTGAATCTGAAAATGCAAGGTTCATTGGGAATAATGAAATTAGTGGGAGTTTGAACCACGTAAAGTGAAAATTCAAGAAGTTAAGGTATAAGTTTCTTCACCTATAACTTCTTCTCAAGTTGTTGTTCCTAGAGTTGTTGAACCTTTTAATAACTTTCAAGAACAACAAATTAATGATCAAACAACACAGAATGATGATATTACTAATGAACTTGCAATAAACGAACCCAATGAAGTAGCATTAAGAAGGTTTCAACGACAAAGAAGAACTGCTATTTCTGATGATTATGTAGTTTATTTATAAGAATCAGATTTTGATTTGGATATGAATGATGATCTAGTTTCTTTTTCACAAGCCATGCAAAGTGCTAATTGATCTAGATGGTTAGATGCATGCAAGATGAGTTAAAATCAATGGATTACAATGCAGTCTGGGATCTTGTTGAATTGCCTGAAGGTTGTAAAAGAGTTGGATGTAAATGGGTCTTTAAGACCAAATGCGACTCAAATGACAATATTGAACGTTGTAAAGCCAAACTTGTTGCCAAAGGTTTTACTCAAAAATATGGCACAGAGACTTTTTTCTCTAGTCTCTAAGAAAGACACATTTAGAATTATTATGGAACTGGTAGCTCATTATGATTTGGAGTTGCATCAAATAGATGTGAAAACCGCCTTTCTAAATGGGAATGAAGAGATTTATATGGACCAACCTGAGGCTTTTTATTTGAAGAAAAGGAACACATGGTGTGTAAACTAAAGAAGTCAATATACAGACTTCAGCAAGCTTCCCGACAATGGTATCTTAAGTTCAATGATCCATTACATCTTTGAAATTTAAAGAAAACACCGTTGATCAGTGAAGGTCAGTGGAGCAAAATCATATTTTTGATTCTGTATGTTGATAATATCTTGCTAGCTACTAATGACCTTGGCCTCTTGTATGAGACAAGAATTTTCTCTCTAAGAACTTTGAAATGAAAGATATGGTTGAGGCATGCTATGTGATTGAATCAAAATATTTCATGACAGATCACAAGAATTGTTAGGATTGTCTTAGAAAGCATATATTAATAAAGTTCTTGAGAAATTCAACATAAACAAATGTTCTACAAGTGTTGTTCCAATTCAGAAGGGAGATAAATTCAGCCTTATGCAATGTCTAAAGAATGAATTGGAACATAAACAAATGGAACAAATTCCTTATGTTCCTTATGCATAAAGGATATTCAGACTCAGATTTTGCTGGATGTGTTGATACTAGAAAGTCCACATTTAGCCATTTGTTCCTTTTAGCTGGAGGAGTGATCTCATGAAAAAGTGCGATGCAGTCTGTCATTGATGCGTCCACTATGAAAGCTAAGTTTGTAGCATGCTTTGAGGCTACAATTCATGGTTTATGGCTGCAAAACTTTATTTCAGGACTTGGGGTTGTCGACAGTATTGCCAAGCCACTGAAAATTTATTGTGATAACTCCACAACAGTCTTCTTTTCTAAAAACAATAAGTATTCAAAGGGTGCTAAACATATGTAATTGAAATACTTTATCGTTAAAGAAGAAGTTCAGAAATAAAGAGTGTCAATTGAACATATTAGCACCAATCTCATGATTGCAGATCCACTGACTAAAGGGTTGCCGTCAAAGACATTTCATGAATATGTCGAAAGAATGGGCATTATTGAAAACCATTAGTGATGTTATGTTTAAAGCTTTAAGTTCCTTATGTATTTGACACTCTGAGCTCAATTAATTATTGTTTCTGAATCACTTATAGATCTTGTTTAATTATGCTGGTATATATACATAAATGAATTATGAGAATGTTAACAGAATTCATCTTTGATAAAGACATTATTGTTAGACCTTTTGCAATTCCCATTATAGGTCATGTTAATTATAGAACTAGTAATGTGATACATGGAAGGGAGTACGTCAAAATAATAGCATACAATCGCCATGATCCCTATTAGTTTTTGCTTAATGATGATTTCATGTTTGACCAATATTATGAAGGATTTTAGCTTCTGTTATGCGTATTATGATTGATTATTAAACCAGTATGTTTAATATCTCACATGGACCAAGTGGAAGAATGTTAGCATTTCCTTTTATGTGGCCCATGTGGATATATGATTGATTTATCATTTATTTATTATAAATGATAATATGATATCTGATTTTATCATATATTTAAATTTAAGTGATAATGATGGTTTAATAAAACTAATTTCTATTGGTTCATTTTTTGGAAGTTGTTATCTGATAACCTCTTTTGATGGAAAGAAAAATTTAACGTATTATCAGATTGGTCCTCTCTCTCCTTCATATAGTCTTTTTGACCATTAAAACAAATAAGGAAGAGAATTAGGAAAGAGGGAGAAACTCAATCTCTCGTTTCTCGTCAAAAATCAATGGATCAAGATACGCATTCTTGGTTTATGTTTTTATGTAAAAATTATTTATTCTAAATCTTGGTCATTATTTTATTAAAAATCCTTTAATGAATCTTACAAAAAAAAACTCAATCTTTCTACTTTATCCGGCAGTTTATAAGCTGTAATTTTTTCTTACAAACCTGTACATCTATCAATTAAGAAAATATTAGATCCGTGTCCATTACATTATACATATACTAAGCACCACAAGGTAGGCTCCTTTTAGGAGTCTAAAGTAGTCTCAGCAATGAACATGGCTTCAGATTTCCCCTCGTTCCATGGCGTGAAAGTTTCTAATTTCTATCTATCCTAACAATTACTTGCGCGTGACTAATAATGCTTCCAACACTAAAGGCTAAAGGTAGCTTTCATCGAGAGAGATCCATTATGATTGTTCGTTAGCTCCAATAGGATCTAGCGGCCCTTATTCTATCAACCTTCTGATCAGCGACATTCGGTCTATGCTTCGTCAGGTTGATACTGTTCAGATCAGCATATTTATCGAAAAGCTAACTTAGCGGCTGCTGAATAACTGTCCGAATCATCCATCATTTTGATTTTTGATATTGGATACCGAATGACTTTGCTGCTGATGCTCTCTCAAATTTTGTGCTTCAATACTTTAGCTTAACTTACCGTATGATCGTTTATCTGAATAAAAAATAAAAAATAATTTAAAAAAAAAAAGCACCTTGCCGGCGCTGACACGCAATTCATGGAGAATTTAACGCGTCGGCGGGTCAAAACTGTCGAGCTTTTATATTCCAAGCTTGCGATGACTTCAAACTTTAAGAAACGGACGGTCAATAATTACACTATGACTGACGACCATAGCGCTGGTTATATTTGAATAGAATGACTTCTTTTAATTAATATTTTTAAAATTAAATTAGACAATGAATCAGTTTAACGTTTGAATTGTCATTAATCAGTTCAGCCGAATAAATTATTTGATTAAACTAAATAATATTATAATTATTTTTTAATTTAATAATATAAAATAATATAATTTAAATATAATTTAAATAAAAAATTAAAAAAATTTAAAAATTATGTTAGATCGGTTCGAAATTCGGTTAATACAATGAGTTTGTTCAATTTTTATTAGATTATATAAAAATTAATTTTAATAATAAAATTAATCGATGATTAATTTCGATTGAATCAGTTGGACGGATCGATTCAGTTGGGTTTTTAAAATATTACTTTTAATTTAAAAAAAGCCAAATAGATACCGAACGAGACGCCGGCACTTCGCTGTGGAAGGCTAGCATCGGGTGCCCTAACTACTGCACGCTCTTCAGTGGACCACCATGCATTACCTCTGAAGTGGTCCGAGGCCACGCAGAAACTGGAAGACGACAGACGAAACATACTTACCATCCGCCATCCGATCAGATAACGATTTCCAAATCAAACTTATATTTCTTCATAGAGGCAGCCACCATTGAATTCAACCACAAACTGGGAAGACGAGACGGGAGAGGGGAGAGGCTAATTGAGGAATGCTCATTTGATTATGTCAACAATAAATCATCGACCATTCAAGATGTGAAAAATTCCAGCTATCCAACGGCCGAGATACGTGGCAGTTCTGGCACGTTTAAAGAAAGTTTAGCAAAAGCTGTTTTGACTGCTGGCATCTAAGTGGGCTTAGATTGATCAATTCATATTCGTACAAGAAACGGTTATGTAAATCTTACGTCGTACATAAAATATTTCTTGACGAAGAAGAGAGCTGCATGAGATTTAGCTATGGAACGGTAAAGTTTTCCTTCACCTTTTTTTGTAAAAAAAAAAAAAAAAAAAAGAAAGAAAGTAAGTAAGTAAGTAAGTTTAGCA
The DNA here is from genome assembly GCA_900491605.1 of Calamus simplicifolius. Taxonomy (NCBI): domain Eukaryota; kingdom Viridiplantae; phylum Streptophyta; class Magnoliopsida; order Arecales; family Arecaceae; genus Calamus; species Calamus simplicifolius. Next base: position 980,665 of record UESW01004262.1, read on the forward strand.
AAAGACCATCGAAATTCGATACTCTAAAATTGGGAAGATATATCTCCACCATCCATTCAATCCATTTTGTCCGTGAGTGAATAATGCTAAATTAGTACCGCCCGTAAAGGTCACCGCATTCGCTTTCAATCGTATAAAACTAAGCTTCGCATGGAACGAGACTTTGGAGAGAGAGAGAAAGCTTTAAACCCATATCTTTAAAATATAAAATATAAAAAAAAATATTTTATAAAGATATATCTTGGAGGAGATTAGGATGTTGACGTTAGAAATACTTGCATATAAAATATATATCTTTAAATAATATAAAATTATATGTGCATATAATACATGTCTCTGGTCTGCTGATTAAGGCGAACAGATCCACCTCTTGATGAATTTAGGAATTTTTCTTCTAATAAACTTCTAACACTTTTATGCTTATTTTTTAAAAAAATAGTTTAACCTATACAAAGCTTTAAACCATACAAGTTAGATTTATTGATATACTAGTTTCTTTGCTAAACTAGAAATCCTTTATATAGACTTTCCAAAATTTCTTTCATCATAAAGCCATTAATGCTATAATTAATATCAAGTAATCCAAAAGCCTTTCATCATAACGGCTATCAAAGAAAAGCAATTTAAAGATCATCTTTTCATTACGAAGATTATTAATAATAATTTCTAAAAGCCTTTACTTATCGTCTTTATACATTAAGGCTCGTTTGCTTCACATGAAGTAACTTACAAACAAAGAAAATTAGATTTTCAAGCATAAAATATCCGAACAATAATGTTTAGTTGACCATGTAAAACAAGCATTTTTTTTCTGAGAAAGAATGAAGCTGTCACATTTGATTAAACAGTTTCTTTTCCATAAAAATAGTGTAAAATACCAACTATACCCTTCTCTCACTCGTTCCTATGGTACCGATAAAATTTTATTTTTCATAAAATGCAGGAATTTAAATTACTTAGAAACATAGCATTCCCAAAGAAGGGTATATCGAAAAGAAAAAAAAATATGTTGTGGTGGAAAAGTAAATCCTATGGTACCGATGGAATTTTATTTTTTATAAAATGCATGAATTCAAATTACTTAGAAACATAGCATTCCCACTGATGGGCCATAAAAGCACAAACCAAAAACATTCTAATTTGCGAAAAAAATAGTAATCTTTTTCATCATGAAACAAACGAGCCCTAAATTTAATGTACATTAATCACTTAAGTAAGAAAAAAAGTCTTGATCCACCATAGGAAGACCAAAGATCTTACATTAAACTATAATTTAATATGCATTAGTGTGAACCACCTTAGGAAGACCAAGAGTCTTTACATTCTCCTCTCACATTATAAGTTGATGATGATAGAAACTTTATAACTATTTATGGCCTTAATAACATGTAATTATAAGTGTCGAACACCTCTCTCAAGTAGAAAGTTATAATTCATGAATTATGGCAGTTGTTCTAAAGGGAACAATCCCTTCCATGATCATAATGAATCTGCTTCCCAAAAGAGTACCAAATGAGGCATTAGCTATATGTATAGACTCCAAAGCGGGTCCAAATTTATTTATCTCAATGAATAGTATAGATGACAAAAACTTTAATGTGCACAATAATGTCATCATATCATTCATTATTCGCAAACACAAATGTAATCAAAATGACAAAGGCAACTTAAACATGAAATGAGCTATGAACTCCCATGCGCTCCACATGCTCATTAAAGAGCTTAGCCAACAATATCAGGTCCTACTACAAAACTAATATCAGGTCTAACATAGACCTGTGCATACATAAGACTGCCAATTGCAGAAGTATAAGGAATGCTTTTCATTTGGTTTTTCTCCAAAAGATTTTATGGTGACTGAATGGTACTATATTCTCCTTTTATAATATGTACTTAAGTAGGAGAACAAGAGCTCGTATTAAATATTACCAAAACCACCTTTTTGAGATAATCCTAATGTCCTTTTGGATCTCTCTTGGTGAATTTCAATACCAATCACATAAGAGGCTTCACCCATATCTTTCATTTCGAAGTTATGAGCAAGAAAAGCTTTAGTTTCACGCAACAAGCATAAATTATTACTTGCAAGTAAAATATCATCCACATAAGACCAAGAAAAAGTATTTACTCCTATTAATCTTAAGGTATATGCATGAATCAACAATATTTTTAAAAATTGAAAGGAAGAAACAATGTTGTGAAACTTTAGATACTATTAGTGGAAGGCTTGCTTTAGTCCATATATGGATTCCTTAACTTACAAACTAAGTGATTACGATTTTTATTGGCAAAACCCTCATGTTGTACAATGTATACCTCTTCTTCAAGATCCCCATTTAGGAAAGTCATTTTAACATTCATTTGATGGAGCTCTAAATCAAAATGGGCTACAAAGCTATGATTATTCTGAAGGAGTCCTTAGAAATTGAAGAGAAGGTTTCATGGAGAGAAAGCCTCATAGAATTAATGCCTTCCTTTTGAGTAAAACCTTTGACTACAAGTCGGGCTTTATATCTCTTAATGTTACTAGTGGGGCTTTTTTTGGTTTTATAGATCCACTTACAACCAATTGGCTTAACACCTTTAAGTAACTTAACTAAGTCCCAAACTTGATTAGTACGCATAGAAATCATCTCTTCCTTCATGGCATTATACCAAAGCATGAAATTAAATCCATTCATGGCTTCTAAAAACGAGCAAGGATCATTTTATGGACCAACATCAAAGTCAGATTCGTGAAGGTATACAAGGTAATTACTAGAAATAGGAGGCTTCTTTATTCTTGTGGATCTTCTGACACTTAACTCTCATCTGAATTTTGTAAAGATTTTGAAGATATTTCTATATAAGGTTGTTCCTTATGGAGTGGTAAATTTTGAGTTGAATGATTCATTGATTGATTTGTAATAGTTTATGAAACAATGAATAATTCATTTGATGACACTATATATTATAATGATTTGTAATAGTTTATGAAACAAAATTTTTCTCAATTTAGCATTCATCAGACACATACAAAGATGAGATAGGTTTTCCCTCAAGTTATACATAAGTATAGAATTTTTACACGTATAAAAAATATTATATAATATTATTTTCATAGCTTGATGTCACTATTATTAATTATTGAAATGAAGTTATATGATTGAGCAATATGTCCACATCTTTCCTGAATCAATAATTGTTTGCTATTATCCCTGCTAGTTTCGAGCATTTACAGTTATGTAAAGCTATGATGATGCTTGGGCAATGATTACTAAATGTTGCTAGAACCAATCTACCACACAAATGTTGGAGTCTTCATGTATAAGCTTGAATAATCAAACATTCAATTATGAGCGGCTTCATGCTATATAATATGATCATCATATGATAACTAATTTCATTTCTAAATTATAACTTTTGATTATATTTTTTCTCTTACATGTGCATTTGAGTGTACATTTTAACTAGAATATGTAAACGCACATAAGCGTGCAGCACACAGCCATAGAAACATATAAATTTATGCACACACATATATACATAGAATGCCAACCCCATGTAGTTGAGAAAAGGCTTAGTTGAGTAGTTGAGTACATCTATAATAGAATGGGTGTCTTTACTTGTTAACGTTCGGCCGTTTCCACGCCAATGTTATTAAAAAAAAAAAGAACGTAAAAAAAATGTTTGCTCAAACGTTCGGTCGTTTGAAAAACAAAATGGCCGAACGTTCGGCTGTTTAAAATAAAATAAATAAATAAATTCCCTAGCAATTGAAAAAAAATGTTTTGACCGTTTAAAAAAAAAATCTATAAATAGGGTTTCAAAGGTTAAAAATTTTAGGGTAGAACCGCAACAAGTTTTTTGTTTCTACATTTCAGTTTTTTGTTTCTTCGAATTGTGTTGAAGATAGCTGATTGACGTTCGTTGAGATCGTGCCACCGGCGAACGTAGGAGTTCAGGCTCTCGAGTTGTACCTTGGAGGAGGGTTGAGGTCCAAAGTTCTTCGCACGAGAAGCAGGCCGGTTCTCCTTTAGGGCTGTGGTTGAAACCGCCTCCCAGGCCTGACTTTTACTCATTCTTATTTTGAGTTTTCATTTTCTACTGAATATAATCAGCCACTCACACACTACTGATTTATTTTCATATATAAATATGCATTGATATATTGCAAGGATGAAGAAAATAAATTTATTTTTACTTTTAAAATTTATTTTTATTTTTAATAATTTAACAATCTAAAGGAGAACCGTTTTCAAATTAATTATAATTATTCACATTGCATATTTAATATATATTTAATTTTTTCACTTGTAGCAAAATATCTTGTTCTCTTGTTGTAAAAAAAAAAAATGTTTGAATTATTTCAAACACACTTTGTAACAAAATCATTTTCATTTTTCAGATCATCATCTCTGTCTAGTTTGGACCATATGGCAACCCTAGGGATGATATCGTTAGTCTTAGACCAGAATTTGATGATCCCATTTTGGAGGTGGCAAAGCCAAATGTTTTGGCTAACTACCTTAGGGTCTTTGGTCGTGATTGACAAATCATCTCCAGTTCCTCTAGCCACAATGTCAACCCTCCCCCTGAAGAGGTTATCTATGTAAAGGTAGAATCCTTAGTGCCCTGTCCAACTCTCTCTATGACATTTATCTATCGGCTAAAAATTCAAAGGAATTGGGATAACCTTGAGTCTGAATATGGACTTGATGATGCTGGAGTAGAACGATTTAATACTGCATCATTCCTCAGATTCAATATGGTAGATGACATGCCTATCAATGACCAAATTCATAAATTCCAAGAATACCTTAGGAAACTTCAAGCCAATGAAGGCAAATTTTCTGAAGGTTTTAAAGTTTCTAGCCTCTTAGATAAAATGCCTCCTTCTTGGAATGGCTTTGTCAAAAGTCAGCTTCAAAAACAAGGAGAGCTAACCTTGGCTCAACTTCTAAACTCAATCAGGATAGAAGACCAACATAGGTTTAAAACCCTTCAAAATTAAACTCCAAGTGTCCAAGCCAATCTAACCGAAAAAACACCAAACCAACAACAATTCTAAACGAAGGTCAAAGCCTAAATTTCGATCGAACCTCCAAAAACAATCGAACCAACCCTACCATCTAAACAAACAAGTTCAAACCCAAGGGTGAAACCTTTAAACACACAATACTAAACCTAGCCAGCCAACCCAAGGTCCAAGTAAAAGATTCTTTCGTGTGTGGGAGGACAAATCATCTTGCTAGAGACTGCTTTTATCGGAAAAGGGAGCCCTTTCACAAACCTTCTCTTCCTCTGGACCCCAAGCTCACGTAGTTGAAGGACAAGATGATTCCATCCTTAGGTTAGTAAACTTGAACCCTGAATTAAATCTTGCTTATTCCAACCTTGACTGGTGGTTGGATTCAGGAGCTAATGTTAATATTTGTGTTGATCGCTCCTGGTTCACTACTTTTCAGGACTCAAGTAGAGGAAGTGTGACTCTAGGGAACAACAAGCCGCAGGGTCGAAGGACAAGGTCGAGTGAACCTGAAAATGTCATCGGGAAAAGTTCTCACCTTGACGGATGTGCTTTATGTTCCTGATCTTAGGAAGAACCTTGTCAGTGGATCTAGCTAGTTCAGAGAGGATACAAAATTGTTCTTGATTGTAATAAAGTTGTAATAACTAAGAATAATGCCTTCATAGGAAAAGGATATGTAAGTGAAGGCTTATTTAAATTGAATGTAATAAATCCTTTTATTAGTAAAGTTGAGAATCAATCTTATCTTGTGAATAAATCTAATCAAAATCAGTGGCATGCCAGGTTGGGTCATGTATACCTAAGAAAGGTCGAACATATGATGAATTTAAAACTAATTCCTAAATCGAATCTAGATATGTCTAAATGTGAAATATGTGCTGAATCTAAACAACCAAGAAAGCCATTCAAATCAGTAAAAGAAATTCGTCAATTTTGGAGTTAATACATAGTGATGTTTGTGACTCAACTAAGACTGCAACTCGTGGTGGCAATAGTACTTAGTGACCTTCATAGATGATTTTTCTAGATATTGTTACTGTTATCTAATTAAATCTAAAGATGAAAACCTTCAATAAATTTAAAATTATAAGAGTGAGGTAGAATCACAAGAAAGAAAAATTAAAATTCTTAGATCTGATAGAGGAGGGGAGTATACCTCGAATGAATTTGCTCAATTTTGTCAAGAACATGGGATAATTCATCAACTGACTGCTCCCTACTCTCCACAGTCCAACGGTGTAGCTGAGCGTAAGAACCGTACCCTTATGGATATGGTAAATTCTATGCTTATTAGTTCTGGCTTACCTGAGAACTTGTGAGGGGAAGCTCTTTGACTTCTTGTTTCATCCTAAATAGAATACCTACTAAGGATAGTGGTAAGACTCCTATGAACTTTGGAAAGGAAGAACACCTAAACCTTGACTTTCTCAAAGTATGGGGGTGTCTAGCTAAGGTTAATATTCCTGAACCCAAAAAGAGAAACTAGGATCCAAAACCTTAGATACTGTATTTATAGGCTATGCCCAAAATAGCAAGCCTACAGATTTTTAGTAATTAAATCAGAGATTAATAACATATCTGATAACACAATCATAGAAGCTAGAGATGCCTCTTTCTTTGAAGATAATGCCATTCAAGACTAAAATATCTAGACCTCTGGAATTTGAACCATCATCCTCTAAAGCCATAGAACCAGAACTAGAAATTGAACCAGAACTAAAGAAGCAAAAGGAAAAGAATTGAAAAAGATTTGGTGAAGATTTTTTTACATTCTTAATAGAAGGTGATCCTTCCACATACGATGAGGCAATGACATCATCAGATCATCATATTGGAAAGAAGCTATAGATAGTGAAATTAAATCAATCATAGAAAATAAAACGTG
>UESW01004262.1:988708-1007783 GCA_900491605.1 Calamus simplicifolius
AGTAAATTTTAAAGTTTTGAAATTGCTTATTGAATTTAATTTATTTGGTTATTATTCCTTTGTTTTTATTTTATTTTTTTTGTGGGGGATTGTTAACGTTCGGCCGTTTCCACGCCAACGTTATTAAAAAAAAAACGTAAAAAAAATGTTTGCTCAAACGTTCGGCCGTTTGAAAACAAAACGGCCGAACGTTCGGCTGTTTTAAATAAAATAAATAAATAAATTCCCTAGCAATTGAAAAAAAAATGTTTTGACCATTTAAAAAAAAAATCTATAAATAGGGTTTCAAAGGTTAAAAATTTTAGGGTAGAACCACAAAAGTTTTTTGTTTCTACATTTCAGTTTTTTGTTTCTTCGAATTATGTTGAAGATAGCTGATTGACGTTCGTTGAGATCGTGCGCCGGCGAATGTAGGAGTTCAGGCTCTCGGGTTGTACCTTGGAGGAAGGTTGAGGTCCAAAGTTCTTCGCACGAGAAGCGGGCCGGTTCTCCTTTAGGGCTGTGGTTGAAACCGCCTCCCAGGCCTGACTTTTAACTCATTCTTATTTTGAGTTTTCATTTTCTACTGAATATAATTAGCCACTCACATACTACTGATTTATTTTCATATATAAATATGCATTGATATATTGCAAGGATGAAGAAATAAATTTATTTTACTTATAAACTTTATTTTATTTTTAATAATTTAACATTACTTGCTAACATGTTGTGTGCTTGATTAGTACAATCAAGTAGCTTTTCTTTACCATTCTACCATGCAAATTTCTTTTAGCCAAAATAGTCCAGCCAAGCCTTAGTGACAAGATATTATAATGTGAGGAGAGAATTCAATGCCTAATTATTGGTCAACAGAATAGACTAAGAACTACATAGGGAAAAAAAGCAACTGCTTTTCTCTGCAACTCATAATCTCAACCCCAAGCTATATCTATTTTTTTGGGGGAAAACCCCGAGCATATCTCAAATATGTTTAGGATGACCTTGACTATCATCCTACATCCCAAATTTTGGTGGTTTGTGAAAAATGGTTGCATGTATGCTTCCCTAACTCATAGTTGTTAAAATCGGATCGGACCGGCCGGTTGAACTGGGACCCGAAGGCCAAGTCGGTCCGATTTTAACATAAAACCGGATATGTAAAAGACCCAGAATAACTCGGTCAACCCGTCCGGTTCACTCGTGAACCGGTCAACCCGGTCTGAACTGGGTCACGGATTTATTAATGTTGTTTCAAATTTTTTGGTCTTTGACGTTTCAAATTCCTGAGAGTTTTATGGCAACTTTTTTTTCATTTGGATGCTTCAAGTTTTATGAAGAAAGAAAAGGAGATCATATAAAGAAGATCATTGATGAGACGAGAGAAGAATAAAAAAAGAAAAAAAAGTGAAAATATGAAAATTTTATGGGAATCAAGACGAGAAACTAGAGACATAAAGAGAAAAATGATGAAAATAAAGGAAACTCGGATAGAATTTTTTTTAATTTGTTTTTAGAAAAAGTTAAATCAGGCTAAATGGGGTACAGATTGAAAGTAAGCAAATTTTAGAAATTAAATAAGATACTAAAACAGATTTTTTTCTGAAAAAATTATAAAAATTAGTATTCATATGTTTATTTTATTAAAAAATAATTTTTATTAATATATATATATATATTATATTAAAATAATTGATCGATGGTTCAACCGGTGACCCGATGGTTGAACCAGTGACCTGATGACCTAAGCCCTTGGCCGGGTCAATGTCCGGACCAGGTCTGATAACTATGCCCTAACTAGTTGCATCTCCAGGTAGTTGGATTGGATTGCTCTCAAATCATGATTTTGATTGTTACTAGTGGGACTCAACATGGCAATTCTCCTTTCCTGCACTGCATATTTAAAGGATCTAAATGCATTTCATCGATTCACACTCTCATCATGCACACGCACCTTTGCAAGAACAGAAACTGCATCGTGCGCCATGGGAGGAGATCATTAATTGATGAGCAAGATCTCTCTATCGGCAGCAACTTTGGACTAATTACAGCATACCAATCCAAATTTTCCGCCATGCAGGCTAAGGAAAAAAGACTTTTGGCATCGGTACAGAATGCGAGCATACATGCTACGATCCAATATTATGTGCATGTGAGCGTGCAGCATACATCATATGTGATATGACTGATCCCGCGTCGTCAAAATAGAAGGTAACGGCAGCTATCGACCCCGGGACCCCCTCGGGTCAGGGTGTATTAGTATTTTCCCACCCCCGGGACCCCCTCGGGGTCGCGGGATGGGCCATCAGTCCCTAACCCTGGGACCCTCTCGGGGTTGGGGTGCATCAGTATTTTTCCACCCCCAGGACCCCTTGGGGTCGCGGGTGGGGCCATCAGTCCTTGACCCCGGGACCCTCTCGGGGTCGGGATGCATCAGTATTTCCCCACCCTCGGGACCCCCTCGGGGTCGCGGGGTGGGGCCATCAGTCCTTGACCCTGGGACCCTCTCTAGGTCGGGTGCATCAGTATTCCCCCACCCCCGGGACCCCCTCGGGTCGTGGGGTGGGGCCATCAGTCCTGACTCCGGGACCCTTTCGGGGTCGGGGTGCATCAGTATTTCTCCACCCCTGGGACCCCCTCGGGTCGCGGGGTGGGGCCATCAATCCTAACCCCGAGACCCTCTCGGGTCGGGGTGCATCAGTATTTCCCCACCCCGGGACCCCCTCGGGGTCGCGGGGTGGGGCCATCAGTCCTTGATCCCGGGACCTCTCGGGGTCGGGTGCATCAGTATTCCCCCACCCCCGGGACCCCCTTGGGGTCGCGGGGTGGGGCCATCAGTCCTGACCCCGGGACCCTCTCGGGGTTGGGGTGCATCAGTATTCCCCCACCCCGGGACCCCCTCGGGGTCGCGGGGTGGGGCCATCAGTCCTTGACCCCGGGACCCCCTCGGGATCGGGGTGCACTGGCATTTCCTTATCCCCGTGACCCTCACCGACCTCGGGGTGCGCCAGCGTTCTCCCACCCCTAGGACCCCCTCCGGCCTCAGGGTGGGGAGTCATCAGTGATCAGCATGCAACTCAACTGCCAAAGAAAACGACAACTATCAGGTCGCACGGTGCTCACATGTGATTCTTAGTACGTCCGTGATTGCGCCCCGTTGCGGAAGGCCATACCTCATAACGGCGTATGGGGCATTGCATGTCCCTGTACATGGTCATGCCTTGCTACGGCGTACGATTCACTACTACTTGCAACTGCGCTCGGTCATATCAGCCGATGGCGCGCACTGCATGCCTTTGCGGCCGCAGACACGTATGATATCACATTAGCGAACGATACAGGATGTCTCCGATGCGCGTAGCGATGGTACGAAGGCGATCTCAAATAATAAGATAAGGTATTCGGACAAATATAAAGGCACGTGCTAGCGCTGTAAGTGGGATCTGAACTCTGGTTTTTCGGAGCTTTCTTCCTCCCAGCAAAAACCCTAACCGCCTCAGCTCTTCTTCCCTGGAGCGGTTCTTGTCTGAGCCCAAGTGACTGACTTGATCGTCGGAGGGTCCCCACGGTGCCACCGGTCTCCGGGGACTTTTCTTGCAGGACTTCGAGGAGAAGGACGTCGTCTTCCCCGACGTTTGAGGAAGGTGACTTGGCGTCATCAGATTGGCGCGCCAGGTAGGGGGAGTGTAAGAAAGACGTCGAACCAACAGCTTTCTTCTTCTCCTGTCTTCGAGCTCTTAAAGCCATGGTGACGACTCGAACGAAAGGAGTTTCAGCCGGTCGCGCTGGGGGGCAGCGCTGCGGGGCTGGTCCACCCGCGGAGGCCCCCCCGGCTCTCGCATCCAGTCTTCCGAGCCTCTGCATCTCCGGGGGCAGGGCCTTCTGCTCCACAGAATGATGCTCCTACGTCTGCTCGCAACAACTCCAGGAGGATCGATTCACTGCCCTGGCCACGCAGGTCCAGTCGTTGGCGGCGATGGTTCAGGGCCTGCAGCACCAGCAAGCGGCCTTGCAGCAGCCGGAGCTGAACCCATCTATCCCGGGGGTGATGCAGCCTAGCCAGCATTCCTCCCGCCGGAGATCGCCAGTTCCTGCAGATCATCGCCGCCAATCCCCGGCCAAGCCACATCACCGTGAAGCATCCAAAAGGCTCCGGTCTCCCTCTCGCCACGCCAGCGTTTCTCCTAAACGGCGGCACGGAAAGGAGGCGGAGCGCCCGCGCCGGCATCGCCGCCCTCGCTCTTCTTCTGAATCTTCGGGGAGGGCTCCTTTGATGGCCGAATGCCTCGTCGAGCCGAGCGTCGACTCGAGGAGTGTAATCAGAAGCTGGAGGAGCTTAGCCGTCGGATCACCCACCTGCCAGAGACGGATTACGACAGTCGGCCTCCCCTGTCCCGCCGCATCATGGAGGAGCCCATCTCCACCAGGTTCCGCCTTCCTCAACTGGACCCATACGACGGAACTACGGACCCCCTGGACCATTTGGAGAGCTACAAGGTACTCATGCAAGTTCAGGGGGCCACTGACTCACTTATGTGTGTTGCTTTCCGGCTACTCTGAAAAAGGCTGCCCGGGCTTGGTATTCTCGTCTGCCGCCACGAAGCATCGACTCCTTCCGCCAGTTGGAGAGGGCTTTTCTGGCCCACTTTGACGCCTGCCGGAAGATCCCGAGGGTGGCGGACAGTTTTTTGCCGTTCAGCAGAAGAATGGCGAGCCTCTGCGGGATTGTTCCCGGTTCAAAGAGGCCGCCCTGGAGGTCTACAACCTAGAAGACTCAGTGGCTACCCTGGCTCTGAAGCGGGGGCTTCGCCCTTCTCGCTTCGCGTACTCTCTTGACAAAAAGCCACCGGGCTCCTACTCCGAACTTTTGATCCGTGCCCAGAAGTACATCCGGGCGGACGAAGCCGACTTTTCCCGGCGTGAAGCTGGTGGGAATATCCCCAGGAAGCCGAACCCAGCCAGAACCTGCAGAAGCCCGCCCCAGGAGGCCTGAGCCTCCTCGCCGACCAGACAACCGTCCTCGACCTCCTGCACCGAGAGACGGGCCTTACACCCGCTGCTTGCCCCAATATCTCAGATCCTGCTCGAGATTGAAGGGGAGCCTTATCTGCAACGCCCTCCTCCCATCAACCCGAAGATCCCCCGGAACAAGAACCTCTACTGCCGCTACCACGGGACCATGGCCACAACACCGACGACTGCGGCAGCTGAAGAAAGCCATTGAAGACCTTATTCAACGGGGCCACCTGGGAAAGTTCGTCCAAAGGCAACCCAGGAGCTCCCGGCCCATCAGCGCCCGCACCGCCAGTGATCGATAACGCCCCGACGGAGAAGACGGTGGCGATGATTTCCTGGGGGGCAGGAGGCCCGTCAAAGAGACCAAGGGGAGAGGGGGAGCGGAAACTGTAATTCCTTTTTTCGAAAGGGACTTGGAGGGGGTTGTAAATAAAGATGATGATAGCGTCGTCGTATCCATGACGATTGCTAAGCACCCTGTAAAAAGAATCCTAGTCGATAGTGGAAGCTCTGTAGATGTTTTGAACTACGATGCCTTTGTTCGCATGAACCTGTCGCATGATCTACTTCAACCTGTCGCCACGCCTTTGATGGGATTCACAGGAGATTCCGTGAGGGTCGAGGGGGAAATTACTCTCCCCGTAACGGCTGGACGGCTCCGTGCCAAAGCACTGTCCTTATAAAATTTTTGGTGGTCCGTGTGCCCCTGGCGTACAACGCGATTCTTGGGAGGCCCGGGCTCAACCTCTTGGACGCCGTCATATCCACCAAGCGGCTCCTTGTGAGGTTCCCAACCAGCAGAGGGGTCGGCGAGATGCGAGGAGAGCAGGGCCTACCGGCACTTTGCTATCACTTGGCCCCTAGTCCCCAGGAGGCGGCACCTGCACCGCCATCTGCACCGGCACCCGAGGCCCTTGACCCGCGAGACTTGGAGAGGAGGGGGGAACCGGCCGAGCGGCTGCTCACTTTCCCCCTCGGGGAGGACCCCGTGCAGACGGTTCGAGTTGGAGCCTTACTTCCGGACGAAGCTCGTGACCGGCTCCTTACCTTTCTGCGGGCCAACGCCGACGTCTTCGCATGGTCTAGCGTCCGACATGCCCGGGATCCCGAGGAGGTGATTACACACCAGCTCAATATTCGACCAGAGTGCCGGCCCGTCAGACAGAAGAAAAGGAGTTTTGCCCCGGACCGGCAGAAGGCTGTTGACGAGGAGGTGCGGAAGCTGCTGGCGGCTGGTCCACATCCGCGAGGTGCGCTACCCCGACTGGTTGGCGAACGTCGTGATGGTTCGCAAGGCCAGTGGAAGCTGGAGAATGTGTGTGGATTTCACCGACCTCAATAAGGCGTGTCCCAAAGACAGCTTCCCGCTCCCCGAATCGACCAGCTGGTAGATGCCACCTCCGGGCACGAGACGCTCAGTTTCATGGATGCGTTCTCGGGCTATAACCAAATCAAGATGAGCCCGGCTGATGAAGAAGCACCTCCTTTGTCACGGAGAAGGGATCTACTGTTACAGGGTGATGCCCTTTGGATTGAAAAACGCCGGGGCTACTTATCAAAGATTAATGAACAAGGTTTTGAGATCAGCTGGGGCGCAACATGGAGGTATATGTGGATGACATGCTGACCAAGAGCACCAATGCAGAGGACCATGTAGCTAACCTCGAGGAGACTTTCAACAATCTGCGCCGGTACCGGATGAAGCTCAACCCCCACAAATGCGCCTTCGGAGTAGCAGCGGCAAGTTCCTGGGTTTCATGGTGACCCAGCGCGGGATCGAAGCCAACCCCGACAAGATCAGAGCTATCCTGGAGATGCGGCCTCCAGCCAGCAAGAAGGAGGTGCAACGCCTGACGGGGAGGGTGGCGGCCTTGAGTCGTTTCATGTCAAGGTCGGCGGAGAGGTGCCTGCCCTTCTTCAAGGCGCTGCGCAAGATCAACGGCTTCGAGTGGACGAAAGAGTGTCAGGGCTCCTTTGAAGAATTGAAGCAGTTTCTCTCCACTCCTCCGCTGTTGTCCAAGCCTGAAAATGGAGAAGAGCTCTTCTTATATCTGGCCGCTTCCCCCGAGGCTGTTAGCTCCGTACTTGTGCGCATGGATGCTGACGGAGCCCAGAAGCCGATCTATTATACCAGCAAAGTACTCCATGACGCTGAGACCAGGTATTCAAAACCGAGAAGATTATCTTCGCCTTGGTGGTCTCTACTCAGCGCCTTCGGCCTTACTTTCAAGCCCATCCCATCGTGGTGCTTACGGACCAGCCCCTGCGAGCTATCTTGTCTCGCCCCGACACCTCGGCCGTTTGGCCAAGTGGGCCATTAAGCTAAGTGAGTTCGACCTGTCCATCCGGCCAAGGTCAGCCATGAAGTCCCAGGTATTGGCGGATTTCCTGGTCGAGTGCTCCTGGACCGAGAAGGACATGGAGGAGGCGCGACCGGAGGAGCGTGTGGACTCTCCCTCATCTGAGGAGGCGGAGGACTGGATCCTGCATGTGGATGGGGCGGTGAACTCTCAAGGGAGCGGAGCTGGACTTATTCTCGCGAGCCCGGAGGGAGACGTAGTGGAGTACGCTCTCAGATTCCAGTTCCAGCAACTAATAATCAGGCGGAGTACGAAGCCTTGCTGGCGGGGATGAGATTAGCTGAGGAGCTAGGCGCGGGGCGCCTGAGGGCCTTCACGGACTCTCAACTCATTTCTGGGCAAATCGCCGGGGAGTACGAGGCTAGGGACCCAACCATGTCCCGCTACTTGAGCAAGGTGCAGTCCCAGGCGTCTCGTTTTTCTTACTTCCGCGTCAGCTATATCCCCAGAGCGGAGAATGCCAGGGCTGACGCGTTGTCCCGCTTGGCCACTTCGGTCGACGGGACGTTGGGAAGGACATATGTGGAACACCTACAAGTCCCAAGCACTGAGGCCGCGGATGAAGCATTGCCAGTGGAGCAGGAGCCTTCCTGGATGGACACCTACATCCGGTACTTGACTGACGGTACTCTCCCGGAGAACCCCGCTGAAGCCAAGCTGCTCAGGCGAAGGGCCCCGAGATTCTTGATGATGGACGAGAAGCTTTATCAGAGATCCTTCTCATACCCAGTTCTCAGGTGTGTGGGGCCAACTGAATCGGATTACATCCTCAGGGAGATCCACGAAGGCGTATGCGGGAGTCACCTGGGGGGCAGAGCCCTAGCCTACAAGGCCCTGCGCCAGGGTACTTTTGGTTGACGATGAAGGAAGATGCGGCCGAGCTTGTCAAGAAATGTGATAGCTGCCAACGTCACGCCAATATCCAGCGACAGCCGACGTCTCACCTGACCCCCTTGGTAGCACCTTGGCCCTTCGCTCAGTGGGGCATGGATATCTTAGGGCCATTTCCCCCGGCCTCTGGGCAGCGGAAGTTCCTCTTGGTAGTGGTGGATCACTTCACCAAGTGGGTTGAAGCCGAGGCTCTGGCCAAGATTACCGAAAGCAAAGTGAGATCTTTCTTCTGGAAGTCAATCATATATCGGTTCGGACTGCCGCGCACACTAGTCACTGATAATGGCCGGCAGTTTGACAATGCGCCTTTCCGGGAGTTCTGCTCCGAGCTGGGTATCTGTCAGAGGTTCACTTCCGTCGGGCATCCTCAAACCAACGGGGCAGCTGAAGTGACTAACCGGATCATTCTCCAGGGGCTGAGATCTCGACTAGATGGCTGCAAGGGGCGATGGGTGGAGGAGCTCCCCAACGTGCTATGGGCCTATCATACAACGCCGCGAGCCCCCACTGGTGAAACGCCGTTCAGCTTAGTCTTTGGCTCTGAAGCTGTTATTCCTGTGGAGATCGGTGCGCCCAGCCCCGGGTGGAAGCCTATAGCGAGGAAGGTAACCCTGACCAACTGCGAGCCAACCTCGACCTAGTGGAGGAGGTGCGAGATCGGGCACGGCTTCGAATGGCAGCCTACCGACATCGGGCCGCGAAATACTACAACGCTCGCGTGCGCCCCCGGACGTTCCTACCGGGAGACCTGGTCCTTCGACGGGCCGAGGTCTCGAAGCCAGCTGAGGGAGGCAAGTTAGCCCCAAACTGGGAGGGGCCTTACCGGATCACCGAGACGCTTCGCCACGGAGCTTATAAAATTGAAGAACTTGATGGGACGCCACTCCCTAGGACGTGGAATGCGGATAACCTTCGTCGATATTATCAGTAATGTATTCCTCCTTTCATGTTAAGTACATCCCTGTATTCGATTGGGTTTTCGCCCCTTGTTCAATATTAACGAGATTCGATTTTAGCTACTTAAATCTTCACAGAAAGACCCGACGCCCCATCGGCACTCAAAGCCCTGCACTAGCCAGGCATAAAGCCCAGTGTGCCACTGGCTCTCAACAACAAAAGCCCGGCACCCTGTCGGCACTCAAAGCCCTGCACTAGCCAGGCATAAAGCCCAGTGTACCACTGGCAGAGCAGTGTGCCACTGGCTCTCAACAACAAAAGCCAAAAGCCCGGCACCCTGTCGGCACTCAAAGCCCTGCACTAGCCAGGCATAAAGCACAGTGTACCACTGGCAGAGCAGTGTGCCACTGGCTCTCAACAACAAAAGCCCGGCACCCGTCGGCACTCAAAGCCCTGCACTAGCTAGACATAAAGCCCAGTGTACCACTGGCAGAGCAGTGTGCCACTGGCTCTCAACAACAAAAGCCCGGCACCCCGTCGGCACTCAAAGCCCTGCACTAGCCAGGCATAAAGCCCAGTGTACCACTGGCAGAGCAGTGTGCCACTGGCTCTCAACAACAAAAGCCCGGCACCCTGTCGGCACTCAAATCCCTGCACTAGCCAGGCATAAAGCCCAGTGTACCACTGGCAGAGCAGTGTGCCACTGGCTCTCAACAACAAAAGCCCTGCACTAGCCAGGCATAAAGCCCAGTGAGCCGCTGGCGGAGCGGTGCACCACCGGCTCTTCACAACCAAGACCCGACACCCGACAGCACAGTCCCGCTGGTCAGATAAAAGCCGACTCCCGTAGGCATCAAAAGCCACACGCCAACTTAGTACAAGGTTTGATACTTGACAGGGCGTTGCGCCAATAGCCCCAAGGAGCCCACCTACCTACCCTCTGACCGGCAGCGTTTCCGCTCCGAGAACTCTACCCTCCCTGGCTCTAACTTTCGGGTTTAAACAGCTGGGGCGGGATGGTTCGGGTGGGGAGTTGCCCCCCGAAACTATCAGAACTAATGGGGCGATAAGGCTACATATCAATCGATGAAGTCAGTGACAATTCAGAAGGCATTTTGAAGAGTATTTTCATTAATCGAAAGAGACTACAAAATGCCGACGTTGTCGGGCTTACAAAAATAAGGAGGGAAAAAAGCAAAATCACAAGTGCGAGCTCACGGCTATGCCGGTGTGGGCTCATCATCAGAAGGGGCCAAGTCTGACAACCGCTCCAGTTCAACCTCCAGGGCCCGGGGGAAGTTCAGGTCTCTGGCCACCTTCTCTTTGCCGTGCTGGAACCCGTCAAGAAATACAGCTGCCGAAGCTTCGGCCAAGTCGTCTGCGAAGCGCCCGGACGCCTTGTATTCCTCTATGAGCCCAGCAGCTCGGGTTTTCTCTGCGGCAAGGGCTTCCGCCGCGATCCTTTCAGCCTCCCGAGCGCGGCTTACCTCCTCCTCGCACCGGCAAGTTTCCTCCCTCGCCGCTCTTGCCTCTTCCACCGCCGCGCCCGCTCGATTTTCAGCCTCCCGGAGAGCTGAGGTTAACTCAGAGATGTGCATGTCTCTGGCCATGACAGCGCTCACAGCCTCCATCATTTGAGAGAGCGTTGCGCGCACGGTCGGCTTCAATCTCCGCCCGGCTCTGGGCGGCCTTCACCTCGCTCGCACAGGTGTCTTTGACCGACTCCAGCGCCTTCTCGGCCGCCTCCGCACGGCGCTGGGCCTCCTAACCTCTTTCTGCGTCTCTCGCAGAAGATTTTTCCCTCCGTGAATTACCTCCCCGGCAGCCTTTAGGGAGTGCGCGATCTGCACGTGTGAGCCCCAGGTCAGCGAGGTAAAATGTATATATATATAAAACAAAAGGTAAGGGGCAAGAAGATCGCTTACCCTGACGACGGCGGCATAGGAGTCCCGAAAGAATGCGCCCGCTCTCTGGTGGCTGAGGTCCTCAATGATCCTAGGATCAAAGATTGGGCCCAGGACTCGCTCAGCCCAGCGGCCGTCATCCAGGGAGTTTCGGGGCGGCCCAGGCTCGTCCTCGCCTCCCTCCGCCATCTCGGCTGTCCCCGGTTCCTTGTGCGGGCCACCTCTGGGACCCCTCGGAGGGTGGACTCGCGGGGCCAGACGGTCCCTCACCCCAGTCCCTGGTGGCGTCTGGTGGGGTCGATCCCCCAGGAGCCGGGAGCTCTTCAGCCGGTATGGACTCCCTCGCGACTGGCTCTCCAGCGGTAGCTCCCGCGGTCATTCCCACCTCTGGTGGAGTGTCGACTGTGAGGTCAACCTCCGGGATAACCGGGACATTTTGCGGAGCCGGGGGTGGGGAGACTTGTGCCGGAGGGGAGGCACGGGCCATCGGGCGCTTCGGGGCTGGGGCCTGCTGACCTCTGGATGGCCCTTCCCGGGCCCTTTTCTTGGAGGCGGCTCTCAACAGCTTTGCCGGGTATCTTCATCGCTGCATGATATAAGTTGGGTTTTCAGAACAAAATTTAAATATATATATATATAAAGAAGAAAAAGAAGGAGAGGGGCAAAGGAGCGAGTTTTTGGCTAAGGGTGGAGAAGGCTTACCCCGGTGGGAGATGAGGCCTGCCGACTCCAGGTTGTCCTCCGATAGCAGTAGAGTGTATCGGGGAATCTCGGTGGCTAGCAGTAATCCCAATGCCTCTCGGTCCCCAGGCTGGATCGCAACGGCATTCCCCCGGAGGTCGGGGTCTCCCCACTGGGGCCGGACTTGATCGATATTGGCAAAGAAGAAGCGGGACTTCCATCCCTTAATCGATGAAGGGAGAAGGAGCTTTAGGACCCTATTGGGTCGGGGCTGAAACAGCCACCAACCCTTTTGGGCCCGGAGGGAGTAGAAAGATCGGAACAGGCTGATTCGGGGGGTGACGTTTAGGTGGTGACAGAGAATGACGAAAGCGCTAACAACACGATAAGAGTTTGGAACTAACTGGGAAGGGGTCAAGGAATAGAAGTCAAGGAGATTGACGAAGAAAGGGGGAAAGGGAGGGCGGAGACCCGCCTGTAAGCAGATCTCGTAAAGAGCCACCCGACCGGGTCGGGAGGAGATGACCCTGTCGTCGGGGTTGGCGGGAATAACTTAACCTCCCGGGGGATCCTATAGCGGGCCCGGATTCTTTCCAGGTCCAACCGTGTCATTGTGGAGGCCGTCCCCTCTGGGGACTCCTCCGCCCTCGAGGAGGCACCGGCCTCCAGCCGGCGGCCCCTCGATGGGGCTCCACCGGTGACCCGTCGCCGGGCCAGAGGGACGCGGTCCTCTGAATCAGAGGACCACTCAACTGGGGGAGAAGGGGTAGGAGAGATACGACGGCTCACAGAGGGAGGACGGTTCTCAGAACTGTCCTCCGAGGTCCAAGAGGGGGAACTCATAAGCGAAGAGGTGAGTCTAAGATGGGAAAAGCTGACCTGGAGGGGGAAAAATCGGGCGCAGGCTCGCAGGTTGCAGAAGAAGTTGGGGAGTAAGCGAGGAAGAAGACGATGGCGAAGGCGGTATGGCGTCAGTTCACCCCCCCCTCACTTAGCTTTATCAGGCTTTCAAAACGTCCCGCCATGTCTCGTCGGCCACGTGGCTCCTTGCCATACGCTGGCTCGCCTCGAGGAACGCCCCGGCGCGTGGTGCGGCACGCCCCCAGCCAGTGGTGGGACCCCGTTGATGTCGCCGTAATGAAAGGAAATGATGATGCGGCTTTTCGCGCGAGCCCCGAAGAGCCAGTCCTCACTCTCGAGGGCGATCGCGGCAGGCAGTGTACGGAAGGCCGCCTCCTTACATTCCCCGCACTGTCCGCATAAAAGACAAGGACGGGGATCAGCCACGTGGAGAACGCCCCTTGAGCCTCAGCGGTGGGACCCGCTTCGCCCCAGGGGCGAGGGGGCATCTGATATGACTGATCCCGCGTCGTCAAAATAGAAGGTAACGGCAGCTATCGACCCCGGGACCCCCTCGGGGTCGGGGTGTATCAGTATTTCCCCACCCCCGGGACCCCCTCGGGGTCGCGGGTGGGGCCATCAGTCCCTGACCCCGGGACCCTCTCGGGGTCGGGGTGCATCAGTATTTCCCCACCCCCGGGACCCCTCGGGGTCGCGGGGTGGGGCCATCAGTCCTTGACCCCGGGACCCTCTCGGGGTCGGGGTGCATCAGTATTTCCCCACCCCGGGACCCCCTCGAGTCGCGGGGTGGGGCCATCAGTCCTTGACCCGGGACCCTCTCGGGGTCGGGGTGCATCAGTATTCCCCCACCCCCGGGACCCCCTCGGGGTCGCGGGGTGGGGCCATCAGTCCCTGACCCCGGGACCCTCTCGGGGTCGGGGTGCATCAGTATTTCCCCACCCCCGGGACCCCCTCGGGGTCGCGGGGTGGGGCCATCAGTCCCTGACCCCGGGACCCTCTCGGGGTCGGGGTGCATCAGTATTTCCCCACCCCCGGGACCCCCTCGGGGTCGCGGGGTGGGGCCATCAGTCCTTGACCCCGGGACCCTCTCGGGGTCGGGGTGCATCAGTATTCCCCCACCCCCGGGACCCCCTCGGGGTCGCGGGGTGGGGCCATCAGTCCCTGACCCCGGGACCCTCTCGGGGTCGGGGTGCATCAGTATTCCCCCACCCCCGGGACCCCCTCGGGGTCGCGGGGTGGGGCCATCAGTCCTTGACCCTGGGACCCCCTCGGGATCGGGGTGCACTGGCATTTCCTTACCCCGTGACCCTCACCGACCTCGGGGTGCGCCAGCGTTCTCCCACCCCTGAAACCCCCTCCGGCCTCAGGGTGGGGAGTCATCAGCGATCAGCATGCAACTCAACTGCCAAAGAAAATGACAACTATCAGGTCGCACGGTGCTCACACGTGATTCTCAGTACGTCCGTGATTGCGCCCCATTGCGGAAGGCCATACCTCATAACGACGTATGGGGCATTGCATGTCCCTGTACATGGCCATGCCTTGCTACGGCGTACGATTCGCTACTACTTGCAACTACGCTCGGTCATATCAGCCGACGGCGCGCACTGCATGCCTTCGCGGCCGCTGGACACGTATGATATCACATCAGCGAACGGTACAGGATGTCTCCGACGCGCGTAGCGATGGTACGAAGGCGATCTCCCAAAAAATAAGATAAGGTATTCGGACAAATATAAAGGCACGTGCTAGCACTGTAAGTGGGATCTAAACTCTGGTTTTTCGGAGCTTTCTTCCTCCCAGCAAAAAACCCTAACCGTCTCAGCTCTTCTTCGTTGGAGCGGTTCTCTGTCTGAGCCCAAGTGACTGACTTGATCGTCGGAGGGTCCCAACCGGCGTCACCGGTCTTCGGGGACTTTTCTTGTAGGACTTCGAGGAGAAGGACGTCCGTCTTTCCCTACTTTTGAGGAAGATGACTTGGCGTCATCAATATGTGTTATGCGTGCGTAATCAATAACTGTGTACAGTGCATGTTTTCTACATCAAATTTATTACGAAAAAGTTGATTACTCATGCATGCAAGCGTATATGCAATAATCCAATAATTATGCGCGCATGTGAACGTACATGCTATATGGCCCATTAAATTATTGCGTGCATCATATGTGGCCGGTGCATGCTGGTTAGTGCATGCACCATCCATTTAAAACCGCCTTTCTAGCATATGGTGCATGCACCGGAGACCTCTTCCAAGAATGATAGGTTATTTCAAATTAATTTGTTAAACAGAAAAAGCCCTAGCTTTTAACCCAACCCCTATTTAGATCCTGAAACCCTAATCCTATCCAAAGATTAAGCAGCAAAACAATAAAATATAACTTTAAAATCTTCGGATCGAGCGTTCAATAATTAAATATAATATTGATCCAAAGTGAAATTTGAAAAAAAATTAAAATAAAATCGAGAAATCTGAAGAAAGGATCGAATTGGAAGAGGACGCGCGGCGAATTCACAGGGCTGTCGAGCCTTGAGAAATTGAGGGAAAATGAGCGGATTCGGAACTTCTCCGTCTTCATATCTCGCACGAAACTAAGAAGAACCGATTAAAAGGAGAGAAATTGGGGTTTAGTTGATATGGAATTTTACGGTCTGGTGCTCAGATCGACGCCAGACCAAACATCAGGGGAGGGGGGGAGGGAGAGTATGTATGAGGTGTTAACGAGAGATTCCAAAATTGGGGTTACAGCGTTGATGCATAGGATTGAAACTGACCGCATGCCACCGCTCAGGCGGTAGTCCAGCGGTTAGAATTTCTTCATACATTCATAATATCTCAGGCTTAGGGGTGCAATTTAAGCTCATAAAATTTGGATTTTTCTCAATCCTAATCCTAACCCTATTTATAAAATGTCAATCCTAACCCTAACCCTAACCCTGTAAAACCTCAATCCTAATCCTATTTTTAAAAATCAGGTTCGGATTGAGTTTCGGATTGAAATTCGGGTTGATAGAAAAAAAAATATATGACAATCTAAAACAAACGAGCTTAACATTGCATAAATAAGCTAAAGTTTGAAGCAAATAAGCTTTACATTGTACAAACAAACTAAAGTTTGAAATAAACAAGCTTCACATTTCAAATTACATGTCTAAAAATATACATCTTTTACATAAGACTAAACAAAAAAAAAAAAGTATATTCTTAAACCAAAACATATCCAAAGTAATCCAAATGTTGCATAACATTTAAATAGCCACTATATGCATTGATGAAGTCACCTTTATCCTTCGAAAGCAAAAATATTGAGACGATATAAAGAGTCAGTTAAAAGACTACATAAGTCTGGTATGAGAGATCTTTTCTATGTAGCGAGACTGCATTCGCCATCCAAAGCTCTCTGAATTTTACTCATCACCCCTTTACCAAATGTTTTAGTTTTTTGCTCATCACCTCTTCCCATATACTTTCATAAAATTTTGGTAAATTTCATATTAGAAGTTACAAATGTCTCAAAAAATAAATTAAAAAAATAAAGATACTAGTTTGGCCCACCAACATTACATGATAAAATGAAATGGTTAAAGGTATAGTGCTCATTTTAAAAGGTAATGAAGATTCCGGTGGAATGTTCATACCAAGAATCATCACTTCCACAAAACTATTGTCAGCTCTACTTACTTTAAACCTAACAAACAAGGCTAAATCATCACTTCCACAACACCAGTGGGCCTGCTGCTTATGGATTTGCGGGTTCGGGTTAACTGCAATCCTAACCCGGCCCAAGTTGCAAATTGGTCCGGGTTCAACCTGGATCCTTCGGGTTCGGGTTAAGCAAATTAGAGTTTAAGTACTGCTGCAAATCGGGTTCCATGGGCCGGGTTTGGGTTGAACCCGGCCTAAGTTGCACCCGGCCTAAGTTGCACCCTACTCAGGCTACACCGTGCATGAAACATATTCTGATGGAAAATAGAGCCGCATGAAATTTAGCTATGGGTTGATAAAGCCCTCTTCTCCTTCTCTTGTACAACAACAACAACAAACAACAACAACAACAACAACAACAACAATAATAATAATAATAATAATAATAATAATAATAATAATAATAATAATAATAATAATAAAAAGAAAGAAAGAAACTGACCGCATGCCAAGGCCATGAGCGGTGGCTGAGATTGGAAGTCACGGCTTAATGGGTAGATTCCAAAACATGCTGGCCCACGTGTTGTTGTGGGGACGGTGCGAAGGACATGAGCGGTGGCAAGGAATATTTAGTAATATTTTTTAGACTTCTTTTATACTGATTTGATTTAAATTTTTAAAAATAAAAATAAGATAAAAATTTTATATATATATATATATATATATAGCACTAATTTGATTTAATTTAAATAATAATAATAAGATAAAAAGCTTAAAATTTGAAAATTTTTGCATTGATCTCATTTAAATTTTAGAACTAAGATAAAGGTTTTTAAATTTAATTTTTTAAGATAACTTTATAAATCATCTAATATTTTATTAAATAATATGGAGTATATAATTTTAAAAATATTTTAAGAGCTTTAGCATTAGCTTAGCCCTTCGGCAATCCAATTATATACTAAATATATGCTCTTGCTTTAGGTTTTCACGCTGTTCATCTACGCACATATATATTATTTAAATGTTAAATAATTAAATATTTGAATGATTTTAATGATATGATGTGATGAAAAGAAATATAAACTTTTGATTCGGTACGAACTATTAAGTGTCGTACAAAAGAGAATATAATGAATAAATATATTTAATATAGTTAAGAAAATCTTTGGTTTTAGTAAAAAGAGAATATCTTGTGAAAGAAAAAAAAAAAAGTACATTTAAGGATGTCAAATGATGGTTGACACGCGATAACAAAAGGGCAAAATTTTTTTTTAGCTTTATTATATTTATATTAGATTTGTCTAGATTATTTTTTGGCTAAGTATGATTTTATTATGTGATGAAATGTCACCAAATATGTTTCATGCAATATAAAGAGAGAAAGGATATTATTTACTAGAATTTTAGTCCCGTTTGATGGGCACTCTATTCTCATGAGAAAATGCCCTTCCTGCAAAACCATGGCCATCCTAGCTACTTATTTGGTTGAAGATTTCAATATAGTTCAATAAAATATAAAATATAGGGATAAGATGATTACCACATCTAAATGATAATTGTAAACCTATCATAAAGATGGAAAAGAAAGTTTCTCATAATCTGATAAGTAGGTTAAGGTATCTTTTCTTTTGCTTATATCTTAATCAATGATTATCTTTTCTCATCTCTTCATTTGCCCTATTTTAAGCCACTTAATCAATCTAATTTTGAAAGCAATCGATTAGTATTACAACCCGATGCTTCATTCATTGTCCAGAAAGTAAATTTGAAAATAGCAATCCATTTCCTAAGATACAAAATAGTTAATCAAACATTTTCAGCTGTAGCCCTTTGCTTTTTTCTATGGCTATTGTCTTCTTTAACATTTTCAGCTGATGTTGGTAAAACTCTTTTTTTTCATGCTTTTTTTAAGGAGACAAGGGACAATTAATGGGAAAGAAGTGATATTGGTAGCCCAGCTAATTTGAATATTTGATGTTTTTTTGGATGCTGCGAAATCTTGAGATGTGATACTCTACTGCCTTCTATGATGATTTTTGATGTAATGTAGCAGAAATTCTTTGGTTTTTTTCTAACTTTTTTACATAAGTAAATTGGTAGGAATGATGTCTTCCTAGAGGCTTATAGCCATTTTTCAAAACATGAAGGTTATTATTAAAAAAATAAAATAAAATAAAACTTTTGTAAGTAATATTCTTTTTGGCACATACTTAAATAATATTTAAAAGTTATGCATAATATAAAAATAAAGTTATTAATTTTTTGATCTCAACTATTTTGACTTTATAATATATATTATCAAATATTATATATTATTCAACTCTTGAATATTAATTATAAATTGCTATAATTTATTAATTATTTAAGTTTTATACTTGGTAAAAAAAAATTTCATGTTTTTTCAATGCATGAAGATGTTGATGAATTTGATGGGCCTAGAGTCTTAATTCTTATTTTATTAATTAATAAAAAATAATTTATTTAAGTAATTACATTAAAAATTAAATTGATAAACCATTTTTTCTTCTATTGGATCAAGAGGTATGTTTGGGATTTCTAAAAAAAATTCATCTATTCTAGTGGAATACATGCTTATTCCTTATGTTATCCAAACACCATTTGAAATAACATTGCATTAATTGTACTGAAATAATATGGAATACCATATTTTCATCCAAACAGAAATATGGAATAACAAGGGAAATAAACTATTCTGGAAAATTCGTATTTCTATTCCCAGAATAATTTTTTGACATTCAAACACTACTAAATGAGCAGAGCAAAGGCTATTTGAAGGATGCAATTTAAATATTGAACGTCATTGCAATCTCATCTAACGT
>UESW01004263.1:0-240888 GCA_900491605.1 Calamus simplicifolius
AGGAGAAAAAATCTCTTCAAAGTCAATACCTTTCTTTTGACCAAAGCCTTTCACAACCAATCTGGCCTTGTACTTTGGTTGAGAACAATGCTGTTGAGTCTTTAACCTGAAAACCCACTTGTTCTTTAAAAGCCTTCCTTCCTCTTGGTATTTCCACTAAATCATATGTGGTTCTTCTGTAGGCATCCATTTCTTCCAGCATACCTACTAACCACTACTTTTTCTGCTCACTTTCAACGCCTCCTGGTAACATTCTGGTTTACCTGCATCAGTAAGCATTATATATTCATCTGTAGAATACCTTTGGAAGGTTGACGTTGTCTGATAGATCTTCTTAGCTGAGGCTCTGTAGGAGGTTGCTCCTGATCTCTTCCTGCTCAGCATGTCCTACAGGTGAGTTAATACTGCTCCTGCATTTCTCTTGCACATCTCCCCTATCACCCTGATTTACTAGAGGAGTAACTGGATCACAGTCTGTTAATCCTCCTGCAGAAGACTTGACTGACACCTCCTTCTTGAAGTCTTGAAGGGTTTGATCTTCAAAAATACCACATCTCTGCTTCTGAATACCTTCTGCTTTTCTGGATCCCAAAGTCTATAACCAAACTCATCATGTGAGTAACCAAGCAAAGCACATTCTTTTGTCTTACCATCCAGCTTGGACCTCTCAATGTCTGGAACATGTGCAAATGCACGACAACCAAACACTCTCAAGTGCTTATAAGAGATATCTTTCCCTGACCATACACGCTCTGCAACATCACCATCTAGAGCTGTACATGGTGACAAGTTTATTACATCAACCGCTGTCTTCAATGCCTCATCCCAAAATCTTTTAGATAACTTGGACTGTGAAAGCATACATCTGATCTTTTCCATGATGGTGCGGTTCATTCTCTCTGCAATTGCATTATGCTGAGGAGTACCAGGAACTGTCATCTCATGTTGAATGCCATGATCTGCAATAATTATCAAATAACCCTGTGTACTCACCACCATTATCTGACCTTATACATTTCAGTTTCTTTCCTGTCTCTCTTTCAACTCTGGCATGAAACTCTTTGAAGACATTAATAACCTGATCTTAGTCTTCAAACCATAGACCCAAACTTTTCTAAAAAATCATCTATAAAAGTGACAAAATAAAGTGCACCACTGATGCCTGGAATATTAACTGATCCACTAGGAGTTTTTGTCCTCAGAGGACCACAAACATCTGTATAGATACGATCCAAAACATGCATTTTTCTAGATAAAGCAGGACTAGCAAAAGAAACTCTATGTTGCTTGCCAACCAAACAATCAACACATGGGTTCAGATGTACACCTTTGAAGTCTGGTAGAACTTCTCCCTTGGAAAGACTTGCAGCCCCTTCTCACTCATGTGTCCCAGTCGTTTATGCCACAACTCCATGCTGAAGTCGTTCTCTGTAACATTCAACTGTTCACCATAAGCTTTAGCCTGCAACCTGTATAAAGTATGACATTTCTTCCCACTGGCTACAACAAGTGAACCTTTACTGAGCTTCCATTGCCCTTTATGAAATCTGCTATCAAAATTTTCATCATCATGTCTTTCAACTGAGATTAATTTAGCCTCAAGTCAGCTACATGCCTTACATCCTTGAGCACCAACTTACAGCCAAGATTGGTCTTCATGTGGATGTCACCCATGCCAATGATGTCTGCTGTGCCTTGATTTCCCATTTTGACAACACCAAAATTTCCAGTCTTATGTAGAAAAAAACTCCCTCCGTGGTGTAGCATGATAAGAAGCACCTGTGTCAATCACCCACTCATGATTCTGACACTCACATGAGAAGATACCATCAGAAGTAGACAAAATCAAATAATCATCACTCTGCACAGTAGCTGTGATATTCTCCTTTGACTCTGTATCCTCCACTTCTTTTCCCTTTTTCTTACTCTTCTTAGGCTTCTTACACTGATTCTTGTAGTGCCCTTTCTCACCACAGTTATAGCAAGTAATATCTTTTCTTGACCTTGATTTGCTTCTACCCTTGTATGAATTGTCTCTATTTCTAGACTTTGATCGTCCTCTATTCTCTGAGACAAGTGCCTGTGAATCAATCTGAGAAGTTGCTGAATTTTTCTTCTTAACTCCTCATTCAACAAACTGCATGTTACTTGACTCATGGTGATAACACCGTCTGGTGCAGAATTACTGAGGGAAACACCAGTGTCTCCCAACTTTCTGGCAATGAACTGAGAAGTAACAATGCCTGCAACTCATCATCAAGAGACATTTTCATAGAGGATAACTGGTTATTAATACTCTGCATTTCATTCAAATGCTCAGCAATAGAAGCACCCTCTTTATATTTCAGATTCACTAGTTTTCTGATCAATAAAGCCTTGTTGCCAGCTGTTTTTCTCTCATATAGACTTTCTAACTTTTTCCAAAGAGAGTTTGCAGAAGTCTCAGTGGAAACTGGTGAAAGACACTATCATCCAACCATTGCCGAATAAAACCGACTGCCTTCCGATCTAACATGATCCAAGCATCGTCTGTCACTGTAGCGGGCTTTGCTTTGACCCCTTCTAAAGGTTCATATAGATCCTTGCAATATAAGAGGTCCTCCATCCTGGTTTCCATATCATCCAATTGTTTCCGTTCAGACTGATCATGCGGGAAACATTACCGGCCTCCATGCTCGCACACACAAAAAAAATTCACAGGCTCTGATACCAGTTGATGGGAAAGAATCCGTGTACGAGCAAATACTAGCAGACCGTAATACGCAGTGGAATAATAAATATAAATGCGCAAACCACACAATCACAGAAACACCAAGATTTACGTGGAAAATCCCTTCAAGATAAAGGGAAAAAACCATGGGCAAGCCAGAGAAGAAGATCCACTATAAAATAATAAATATCCAAGTCTCAAAGTCCCTTGCCAGAAACTTGAGAAACAATCACAAGAGAATAATAGGGATATAAGGATTACATCACCGAAAAATATGGTCTCCTGTGTTACCTCCTTATTTTCTTCCCTTCTCTTCTTCTTCTTCTCTTGTTTTTCTTCTGCAGCACCTTCACGTGATTCCTAGAGTGGAAGTCCTCCCACGTAGTTAAGCACCAAGCAGCAGCCCTTCCTTCTCTTCCCCTAGCAATCCATGCTCTAGAAAAAGAAATACCTGCTACAGCTTCTCATCACCTTTTTCCATACGGCTGCTCCTTAAAATAGAGAAAACCAAAAAAGGAAGGCGGCTACTCCTTTTATAAAAGAAAAAAAAATAAACCCTAGTAGAAAAAGGAGTAGCGCTCCCTTTTACCCTAATGGGCTGAATAGGTGGGCCATGGGCCCAACAACAACCTTTTGAATTTTTTATCTATTATAATTCATCATTTACAATAACTCTCAATAGAGTGATAGAGGACATAATAAGTAGAAAAATATATTTTTCATAGAAATGCATTTCGCGATGCATTGGGTTGCATACTTAAGTTTTTAATTATCTGCATGCCATCGAAAAAAAAAGCTAGCATCTTTTCGAAAGGCAAGAGCGTGAATCGATGATTTTTTTTTAAAAAAAAAAATCTCTTTTCCTTCCCTAGTTCCAATCAACTTTAGATTATCGTATTTCCCGTAAAAAGACCATACGGTCACTGTTTAGATAGAACTTTCGGCCGCTTCCTCTCTTTATCTTCTGGTCGAACATGCATCTAGATGCATATAAAAAATAGGCCAGTATGCAAAAGATCAAAATCAAAATCCACCTAGGGAAAGTCTAAGGGCATACATTATAGTATAAATATGTATAAAATTTTTCTAAATATCTATATTCTTATAGATATGTATAGAATCAAAATTTAAGTATATAAAAGAAAAATTAAGTATTTATAAAATAGTATAAGTGCATATAAGATAATTTCAAATATGTACGTGCTTCAAATTTAAGTATGGATAAGATTTTAGGTGTGTATAAAATGGTGTAGATATATACACGATTATTTCAATTGAGTACATGATTAAAACTCAAATATGTATAGGACGATAAAAGCACGTGCAGGGTGTGTATAGAGAAAGTGAGTGATTTTAATACTAATTTTTTAGCATTATATTTTTTAAGAATACAAATGATCACATTCTTTGATAATTTAATCCTAATAAGATGATGATGGAAGAAATAGAAATTGATCATCTCCCTACCTCTCAAATAATAAAAGAAGGGAGGGGAGAATGAATAAATGACTTAAACATCTTGCTCTAATTTTTTATATCAAGACACGTTGAATCATATAAAACTAAAGAACCATTTGATTTAGGGTAGGTCAAAATGAATTGGTAGCCGGTAGAGAATTGACGTTTGATCATCCTTGATCTATACTAAGTTGATACCAAAGCCTATATACAATTAAATAATCTTATAAACACTTAATTTTTGATCCTGTACACTCTTAAATAATTCTGTACATACTTAAATCAGCTTGTACACACTTAAAGTAATCATGTACGTACTTAAATTTGAAGCATGTACATACTTGAAATAATTTTATACATACTTATATCACTCTATATACATTGCGCTTTCCTAGACATACTTAAATTTTGAATCTATACACATTTAAAAGAATGCTATACACACTTATTCCATCATATACATATTTAGAAGAATCTTATACATATTTATAGCATCCTGTACTATATACTTAATCCTTCCCTATACACATTTAAATTTAATCCCATTCATACTTAGAAAAATGTTGTATGCTTGAATTTTAATACTGTACATACTTTAAAATAATTTTATATGCACTTATACCATCCCATACAAACTTAGTCTTTCATTATATATATTTGAATTTTATTCATGCACATATTTAAAGGAATATTGTATGCATTTATACTAATATGTGCACTTAGTTTTTTTTAAAAAAAGATTACACAATTAGATTTTGAGTTTGTATACGACTTGTCTATTGCTGTATGTACTTAGTCCTCTCGCTTTTCCGGGTCAGAGAATAAGGTATCGGAGATTTGTATGCGAATAAGTAGTGGATTAACTTCCAACTTCATAGAAGAAAACGATAATTTATTAAGCAATAATTCCCAAACTACATGCACGCATAAGCTTGTGCACCGAATTGAAAAGAGCACATAACGCTTACGAGATCACCACGTGTTCGATCTTATGCGGACCGCGAAGTAGACTTTGAGCCGACAGAAACGGAACCGGATCCGGCCCGGTAGCCGTTGTAAGACTCCGCATCGGAATCCGAACCATCCGAGCCGGAGAACAACTCCGACAAGCGGTTCCTCAAGTCCTCCGGCGAGAACTTCACCACCGCCGAGTCGTCCAGCAACGCCCGGCACTTCTCGTAGAAACGCCAATACGCCGGCAGGATCATCCCCTGGACCACCGCCCTCGCCTCCTCCCTCATCTCAACATCCGCCACCACCCACTCGGCCTGGCTCAGCCAAGCTTCCTCAAGACTTGCGTTGAATGCCCGCATCCGTTCCTGCGCCTCCGCCGGCGCCACCTGCCCCGCCGGGATCGCCGCCACCACCTTGCTCCATCCCAGCCGCTCGAAGTTTGACGCATAGTGTTTGGCCTTCGCCGCGTGCCGCGCCGCCCACTCCTCGCCTAGAAGGTGCTTCAGTCGACTCCCCCGAACCTTGTTCACTATATACTGAAGGTTGTTGGCGAGGAAAAGGTAGGACAGCGACACCTCCCGGTAGAACCCTGCCTTGCCGTCAAGCTGGCAGAGGAGTACAAGAACGAGCCATGCGAGCCGGACGGTGACCGGAGACGTGGGCCTCTCGTCGGAGTTCGAGGTGGAGGAGGCGGAGGCCTGCGAGGTGTCGAAGAAAAATTCGGGAAGCGAGGACGGCATCTGAAGAGGGAAGTCAGCGAATATGTTGGCAAGCGCGGCGTCGTAGTCAGCAAGCAAGGCGATGTAGTTCATGCAGTAGCGGGTCAGTGGGTGGACTCCACCGCCAGGAGCCGGCGATTTGGAGGCGTCCTTTTGCATCGCCGCCTCGAAGTCGGCGAGGGTGGCCCGGACGGCCTCGGCGAGCTTAACGAGAGAATTCAGCGCCTGGGTTGGAACTGCATCAGTGGATTCAAAAGAGAAGACAGGCTCGACCTCCGGCCAGAACTCGGCGATTGCGTTGTAGAGATCCAATAGCCGGAACATCTTCTCCGGCGAACGCTTCGATTTCGCCACCGATTCCGGGAAACGGAGGAATTGGACGGCAGCGTCCCTAGCGATGTCGGCGAAGCATGCCTCCCGGATGGAATCCGAGCCGGCGAAGACGTGGTCCAAGAGTACCGCTCGCCGGAGAAGAGCGTCTTCACGGCCACCCTGGATGCACCGAGCCAGGTACCGATTTTGGAGTCGAGTGACTCCCAGCCTAGCTTCCGGATCTGGGACGGGCTGAGCTTCTCGAAGCCTAGCCGGCAGAGGCTCTCGTCGACGATGGACTTGCGGAA
The DNA here is from genome assembly GCA_900491605.1 of Calamus simplicifolius. Taxonomy (NCBI): domain Eukaryota; kingdom Viridiplantae; phylum Streptophyta; class Magnoliopsida; order Arecales; family Arecaceae; genus Calamus; species Calamus simplicifolius. The sequence continues at coordinate 6,462 of UESW01004263.1, forward strand.
GGTCTTGTAGATCCGGATGCATTCCTTGCCGTACCCTACCGAGATCATGGTCTTGGCGATTGAATGGAGATCGGCCATCGCGGCGGTGGCGGCACGCTCGACCTCACCGATGGACTCCCCGGCCGCGCAGATGTCATCTTCCGATGACCCGCCGGTATCGTCTTCGACGTCGGAGACACTGGAGATAGACGTCCGGGCGGAGACCGACTCGGGGTCGAGTTGGTCGCGGTTGGCGGAGAGGATCTGGTAGAACTCTTTCTCGAGGCGGCGTATGGCAGCCTGCATCAGAGTCTGGGCACGGACCAGCACGTTTGATCTCGACGCTGGGTTATTCCCCTGGCCCGAAACGAAATCGAGCATGGTGCGCTGGAGGTCTGAGACGGCTAGAAGGAAGCGGCGGGCTTCGGCGCGGTCTTCATAGAAGAGGGAGGTGATTTTGGCGAAGGAGGAGGCTTCCGGATCCCACTTGGTGATGATGGCCTCCACGGCCATCACCTTGTCATGCATCGTGGTGGCGGGGTGCCGAGGGGAAGGCGGAGCGGGGGATGAACGTTCATGATGACGGAAAGAGAACGAGTAGGAGGGGAAGAGTTTTCTAATCCCTTTACTCGTCGGCATCGATCCTTGGTAGCTAAAAAATTGGAAGAAGAGTATAGCCGCCTCTCCTTGGTTATATAGCTGTGGCGAAGCACCAGACAACGTGACGATCGAGTGGTGCAACGAGGCCGACAATGACATGGCGTGAGACGTTTTGCTAGACTGGGACTCTCTCTATGTTTGACCTACTTTCGATTGTTTTATTTACAAGAAATCGAATGAGGGCGGGGAAGGCAACTCTCAGCCACGTAGAGCGTGGAATAGTTTGAAACGTACGTGTCGCCAGCTTTCATAACGAACTTGGAAATAGAGAAGTTATTGGAAGGGAGTACGTTCCTGTGGTCCGGGAGACAGCAGAAAACCTAACCGGCGATCAAAATATATACTCGTAAACAAGTGGGGAAAGGAGAAATCGCCAGCGCGACTCGGAAAAAGAAAAATAAGAAAAGAAAAGAGGAGGGGACCGGGTGGTAGGGGCGGTGATGCGCATTTAATGAGAGAAGATTAATTGCGGACTATTCAGCCAACGATGTTGAAGAAAGCCATGGGCTCGAAAACATTACTCGTCTATGTAATCCTCGATCATTGATTTGGACTATTAAGGACAACCTAGCTTCTGAATTACATGGCCTTGATGAACTGCATTATTCCAGTTGTGCCACGTTAGACGGATGGCGAAGGGTGCGCAAATGGCCTCCAAGCGTAGAGTTTTCACCCAAGTCAATGCTGAACTGCTACCAGATCATGAAAGATCGTGGCAAATCAGACTACACAACGCTGGATTAATTCCTTGTGTGGTCGTCTACAAACAAACATACATTCCATGGTGAACAAATGGTTGGTGTTTTGCCAATTGGGAATAGGAGGGATGGCGAGCAGACGGACTGACATCAATCAATGGAGAGCTCATTAATTCACTTTCATGAAGTTAACACCTTTTAAGCTCAATCATGACAGATTGCAGGGCCTTCAACATACACCATGTGGAAATTGGCTCATCCATCTCCTTATCGATTCTGCACGTACACTCGTCCGTCCTTAGATCGTTCATTGCACAGATTTCAAAGTGAAATAAAGAATGATTTATTAGTGCATGAATGAAATTTAAGTCTGGATGAGATGGGGGCCATGTATTATAATATTAATTTTTTAATTTAAATATATTTAAAAATTGAATACAATACCTAATTTTGATTTTTTTTAAAAAAAATATTATAAATAAATATCAAGATAGATCTAGAATGGGAGTAAGATGGGAATAAGATGAAACAAGGGCGTTTCATTGCATGCACCGGGTCAAGACGTCTAAGCCAACCCGTTTAGGATGCCTATCGGATCAAGGACTGCCATTTCTTGCTGCCTCCAAAGTTGGCCTCTTAACGGTGAGACGTGAAGTGATACACCTTGAAACGACCAGCCAATCAATGGTCAAATTGTCAAAAAGTTTTGAAAGTATGGTTGATGGTGCTTGATCATTATGAGCTGACGTCCTTGAGCGCCAACTGGTACGCCACCAAAGAAGTTTCAAGGGCTTTCCTTCATCTTCAAAGCCTGCAAGAAGTTTCAAAGGCCGGATATTTCGACAGGGATCCTCCGAGCTCAAGTTAATGATCAGAACCATAGCAGTATGCTTTTTTGAGTTTGAAAGAGATGGATTGTAGAACCGATTGAGTCCCCAGCTTCTTCCTCCCCTTACCTGCCTTTTATTCCCCTCTTCAGTTTGTCTGGCTTGCTCGCTCAGATCGGGATCTCATGATGGGCTAGTGCTTTTACAGATAGAATGTCAGAGCTGGTCGGATTGGATCCGCATCTTTCGATTCTAATGATTGGCGCTTTATAGCAGGTAACCACCTTTTTAGGCTTATTCAGTTAGGGTCATTAAATTTAACTAATGATTTTTTAGGCCTTAGTTGTAAAAACTTACCAGTAACGTGCCTAATGTGATTTAGATCAACATGGCACTTCAAAATAAAATAAAGCAGCGGAAATAGTGTTGAGGATTACCTCCCGCCATCGTTCCGGCCTCGGAATAAAATAAAAGGAAGAAGCTTTGAATTCTGGTTCTTCTGGTCCTTTCTCTACGCAGATCGATGGTGTGGTTTTTCTCATCTCGTAGAGCAGGTACCAGGGACCATTTTTATATACACAAACCCTCCAGAAATTTCTGCCATCATAGAGATTTCTGGAGTACATTATGGGCGATGGTTACGGAGTTGCAAACTTACTCCCGCTGTTTTGCACGTTCAAATTCAAAATACATAAACCACAAAATCAGGAGTTGGTTATTCCCCTGGCCAGTAGGAATCTAAATTAACCAACATTCTCCCACTTGGTCTATGTATTTTCTACCATGCACGATATTAACATACGGATCATGGCGACAGTTCCTCTAAATGTGAGTATTGTCTTCCATGTATCACAATATGTTACACTTCCCAACATAGCCCAAATAACTTAATGAATAAACCCTATGTTTATTCGTGGTTCCAACATAATGATATTCCTCAAACAAACAAATATGTATACAACTTAAAGGAGAAATATCCAAACTGAATAAGCGTTTCATTGAAGAACAAGTATATACAATGACATTACATCATGGAACTAAGTCCCATTCGCGCTACATGATCCTTGAAACCTTTTGGTGGCATGCCTTTAGTCAGAGGATCCGCGATCATCAATTCAGTGCTGATGTGTTCAATAACCACTTTCTTTTCTTTAACACGCTCTCTTATGGCTAAGTACTTAATGTCGATATGTTTACTACGACTACCACTCCTATTGTTCTTAGCCATAAAAACAGCAGCTGAATTATCACAGTACAATGTCAAGGGCCTCAAATAGAGTCTACAACTTTAAGCCCAGATATGAAACTCTTCAACCATACACCGTGTGAGGTAGCTTCAAAACAAGAGACGAACTCAGCCTCCATAGTGGAAGTAGCAGTCAAGGTCTGCTTGGCACTCTTCCATGATACAGCTCCATCAGCTAACATAAACACGTAACCTGACGTTGATTTACGTGAATCAATACAGCCAGCAAAGTCTGCATCACTATATCCAATGACTTCCAACTTCTCAGTCCGTCTATACATGAGCATGTAATCCTTGGTTCCTTGAAGGTATCTCATAACCTTCTTTGCAGCCCGCCAGTGGTCAACACCTGGATTACTCTGATATCTCCCAAGCATTCCAACAACAAATGCAATGTCAGGCCTGGTACAAACCTGAGCATACATAAGGCTTCCAATAGCTGAAGCATATGGAATGGGTCTCATCTGTTCGCGTTCGAACTCATTTTTGGGACACTGATTCAAGCTGAATCTATCACCTTTCACAATGGGTGCTACACTCGGTGAACAATCTTTCATGCGAAACCTTTCTAGAACCTTGTTGATATAGGTCTCTTGAGACAAGCCCAAAATGCCTCTAGATCTATCTCTATGGATCTTTATGCCAATGACATAAGATGCTCACCCATATCCTTCATATCAAAGTTCTTTGAGAGAAATTGTTTCACCTCATATAGCAAACCCTTGTCATTAGTCGCAAGCAAAATGTCATCCACATATAACACAAGAAAGCAAATCTTGCTCCCACTGACCTTTTGGTATATACAAACATCCATGATGTTTTCTTCAAAGCCAAATGAGGTAATAACATCATGAAATTTCAAATACCATTGTCGGGAGGCTTGCTTTAATCCATATATGGACTTATTCAGCTTACAAACTAAATTCTCACCACTACTAGAGGAAAATCCTTCTGGTTGTTTCATATAAACCTCTTCCTCTAGATCACCATTGAGGAACGCCGTTTTCACATCCATCTGGTGTAACTCTAAATCAAAATGAGCCACCAATGCCATGATTACACGGAAGGAGTCCTTTTTAGATACAGGAGAAAAGGTCTCCGTGTAATCTATTCCTTCCCTCTGAGTAAATCCTTTGGCAACAAGTCTAGCCTTATGTCTCTCAATGTTGCCTTCTGAGTCTTTCTTAGTTTTAAAGACCCACTTACAACCAATGGCTTTTACACCATTAGGCAACTTGACAAGATCCCAGACTTTGTTAGATGCCATAGAATCCATCTCTTCTTTCATGGCTTTGTACCACAAGTCAGATACATTAGAACTCATGGCCAGTGAAAACGTTTCAGGATCATTTTCGGCTCCAATATTGTAGTCACATTCTTGCAGATACACAACATAATCACTAGGAATTGCTGGTCTCCTAGTCCTAGTAGACCTCCTCAATGTTGCCTCAACATTCTCCTGTGAAACGGGATCATGTTGCTCAATAGGTTGTTCAACAATTTCGGGTATTTGCTGAACTTCAAGGTCTACTGGATTTGGATCAGCAATTTGTGGAATCTCTTGGACCTGTTGCTCAACATGTGCACGAACACAAGGCACACTGTGAACTACAACAATCGGTCCACTACTTGAAGTGGAGCATTGAGCATCTTGATGACCTTTCCCAAGACCAAGGTCTTGAAAATGATCGCTCCCACTAATTAAATCGTTTTCAAGAAATTTAGCATTTCTTGATTCCACAAATCTAGTGCTATGAGAAGGACAATAAAATCTATATCCCTTGGATCTTTCGGCATAACCAACAAAATATGCACTTAAGGTCCTTGGGTCCAACTTCCTTTCATGTGGATTATAAATCCTCACCTCAGCTGGGCAACCCCAACGCGTACATGTCGCAAACTCGGTTTCCAACCTTTAAACAACTCAAAAGGTGTCTTTTGGACAGCCTTGGTTGGAACCGGTTTAATATGTACACCGTTGTCTTAAGGGCTTCAGTCCATAAGGACCGAGGAAGTTTGGAGCTGCAAGCATGCTCCTTACCATGTCCATTAATGTTCGGTTTCTTCTTTCAGCCACACCATTCTGATCTGGAGAACCAGGTAAGGTGTATTGGGCAACAATCCCACAATCTTGAAGAAACTTTGCAAATGGACCGGTAGCTTGTCCACTTCTCAGTGTATCTACCGTAGTATTCTCCTCCCCTATCAGATCTTACGATCTTGATTCGTTTGTCACATTGTTTCTCTACTTCAGCCTTAAAAACTTTGAAAGCATCAAGTGCCTCACTTTTGCTGTTCAATAAGTAGAGATACATGTAACGCGAATAATCATCAATAAAGGAGATGAAATACTTATTACGGTATGCATCTATATCAGGACTACAAATGTCTGTATGAATTATTTCTAACAATTGAGAACTCCTCTTTGCACCTTTCTTTGACTTGTTAGTCTGCTTACCTTTAATGCAGTCTACACAAGTACTAAAGTCAGTCCAATCAAGAGTACTAAGTACTCCATCATGTACCAACCTCTTGATTCTATCAATGGAGATATGACCTAATCTCCTATGCCACAAATTAGACGAATTCTCATCAACGACACATCTTTTAACACCAACATGCATAGAAGAATAGTGATTGTCATTTTCTAAATTAAGACGAAAAAGACCATCAGACAATGTACCACATCCAATAATCTCAGATCCATAAGAAATACTGAAAGATGAATCCGAAAATTTAAAGGAATATCCACAAGATACAAGTCTTGAAACAGAAACTAAATTCCTAGCAAAACCAGGAATATAAAATGTCTTTTCCAAACTTAAAATAAAACCACTATCTAAAACAAGTTTGCAAGTTCCAATGGCTTCCACATGTGATGACATCTTATTTCCAGAATAGATGCAGCATTCACTTCCCACTGGTTTCCGCAGGTCTTGCAATCCCTGCAAGGAGTTGGTAACATGGATTGAAGAACCAGAGTCAATCCACCATGTGTCTTGAGTAACATTAATCATGTTAGATTCATAACAGACAAAAGAGAGTTGAGTACCTTTCTTGTCAAGCCACTGTTTGAACTTGGCACAATCCTTCCTCAAATGCCCTTTCTTCTTGCAGAAGAAACATTTGGAACTTTTCTGAATGTCCCCTTTGGCAGGAATCTTGCCCTTGTTCTTTGCTTGAAATTTCTTTTTCTTTCCTGGTGTTGTCAAATTTACCTTCTCACCCTCTTCCACAGCAAGTCTACCCTCCTCTTGAACACACATGGTCATAAGTTCATTAATTGACCATTTATCCTTATGTGTGTTATAAGAGATCTTAAATGGGGCATATTGCGGTGGTAGAGTGTTGAGAATGTAATGCACTAGAAAAGAGTCAGACATCTCAACTTCAAGTCTCTTCAATTGAGCCGCAATGTCCCTCATCCTCATAATGTGGTCACGTACACCGCGTATACCACTCAGTTTTATGGATGAGAACTGGTGAATTAGGGTGCTAGCTAAAGCCTTGTCTGAAGATACAAATTGATCATCGATCGCCTTCAGCAAGTCACGGACATTGTCATAATGCTCAAGGGAACCCCTGATGCCATCTGAGATCTTGGTCTTATGAACATTATTGAGAGACGATTAGATCGCTCCCATTTTTCATAAAGAACAGAATCTTCAGGGGGCGGTTCATCCTTCCTTATGGCGTAATCAATGTCCTTGCACCCTAGATGAAGGAGAGTTCTCTCCTTCCAAATTTTATAATTGTCCCCTTTGAGCTCAGGAACATCACAAATCATATCAGAGAAATTAACAGGCTGACAAACTGCAAAAATTAAATAACCATACTCATGTTACAAAACTTTGAAGCTCTTTAAACAATATGACATATCTACCAATGTAAAATACGTCAAAATATGAATCTACTGACATAAAACTTGCCTGTGGGCTGAAGTATTAATTCAATTAGATTCACATTTAAACTATATGATAAAATTATCAAATTATACCTTTAATTTCTAATCCCTGTGGGTAAATTAGAAAATATAATTTGACATTTTATCCTAATTAATTATATAATATAACAAAATTTTCTATGGAATAAATTTTATTATATCCATATAATTAATTATAATTAATGTCTATTATTTATGTGATTTATTAACTTTATTATACAATTTTATAATTAAGGATGCTGTGGCTACTCCTCAATTATTTAATTGTATTTATCACTTAGACATTATTTAAATTTTATGCTCAATTATGTCACTTAAGATGCATGCATAATTCACAAAATTTACACACACAAATTCTAAATATAATTGAACATAAATATGATAGGCTATGGCCCATCACTTAATGAACGAGCCAACAGCCCGTCATCCTCACCCAATTTCAATAGTTTAATTTAACCAAAATATCTCAATCACCTCAAAATTTTCGGATCAGATGTGTCAACTGCTGCAACCCAGCCTGCTACAGTTCAGATTATGTGCACGGCCCAGCCTTACTGTTGGCTCAGACAACAAAGCCAATCAAATGCTGGATCAATCTAATTGGATCAGATGTCTGTTGCCAGGGCCTGGCCCAGAACGCTGGGCCAGCGCCTGGCCCACCCAGGCGCTACCAGCGCCTGTTGTCCACGCCAACCAGCGCTGGCGCTGGTTGGGCGCTGGCAGGCAGCCAGCGCCCAGCCAAGGCGCTGGCAGGCAGCCAGCGCCCAGCCAGGGCGCTGGCTTACAGCCAGGGCACTGGCTTACAGCCAGCGGGCGCTGGCTTACAGCCAGCGCCTGGGCGCTGGCTTAATTTTTTTTTTTTTTTTTTTTTAATAAGATGGGCGCTGGCAGTCACCCAGCGCCCAGCCAGCGCCCAGCCACGGGCATGGCATCCAATTTTTTTTTTTTTTATATTACTGTCACGGTTTCAGTAAGAAACGTTTTCATCCGTCCTTATCCCGTGTGCACATATCCGAAGCAAGGAAACCATGCTTCCTCTTTTTATGGTGATTTAATTATGAGATGTTTGGATTTATCTTTATTCAAACTATATCCAAAAGAATGAGTTAACAGATAAATGCATGCTTTATCAAAAAAATAAGTGAACAGATAAATGCATGCTTTATCCAAAAGAATGAATGAACAGATAAATGCATGCTTCATGGCATAAGACTTATCGATCAATCTATTAACTCTCCCGGTACGCAGGTAGTTGGGTCAAAGGCACCAAGGTACTACATCAGCCTCCCTTATTGGTACGTCCCTAATATCCCTACCGTACGCCCGTTGGTAAATAATCCAGGGTACTACCAGTAGCCTCCCCTTTGGACTATCCCTAAAATGAGAGAAATAGAAATCAAGAACGTCTTGCTCTTCTTTATTTTTGATCAGGATAAAATTTTAAATATATATTTTCTAATATTTAAAACAAAATCCAATATAAAGATCTAATATTTAAAACAAAATCCAACATAAAGAAGAGCCCAAAAGCAGAAAGCATTCGGCCAAAACGAGACAGAGGCGTAAGGGCTCTGATACCAAATGTAAAAACTTACCAGTAACGTGCCTAATGTGATTTAGATCAACATGGCACTTCAAAATAAAATAAAGCAGCGGAAATAGTGTTGAGGATTACCTCCCGCCATCGTTCCGGCCTCGGAATAAAATAAAAGGAAGAAGCTTTGAATTCTGGTTCTTCTGGTCCTTTCTCTACGCAGATCGATGGTGTGTGGTTTTCTCATCTCGTAGAGCAGGTACCAGGGACCATTTTTATATACACAAACCCTCCAGAAATTTCTGCCATCATAGAGATTTCTGGAGTACGTTATGGGCGATGGTTACGGAGTTGCAAACTTACTCCCGCTGTTTTGCACGTTCAAAATTCAAAATACATAAACCACAAAATCAGGAGTTGGTTATTCCCCTGGCCAGTAGGAATCTAAATTAACCAACATTAGTGGCTTTTCTAACCCGAGATGATTGTCACTTTACACAGATAATCTCCTTTTGAGGCTTATTCAGTCAGGATCATTAAATTTTGCTAATAACTTTTTGGGCCTTAGTGGCTTTTCTGACCCGAGGTGATTGACGCTTTACAGCAGATAATCAGCTTTTGAAGCTTATTCAGTCAAGGTCATTAAATTTTGCTAATAACTTTTTGGGCCTTAGCGGCTTTTCTAACCCAAGGTTATTGGTACTTTATAGTAGATAATCACCTTTTGAGGCTTATTCAGTCATGGTCATTAAATTTTACTAATGACTTTTTGGGTCTTAGTGGCCTTTCTGACCCGAGGTGATTGGCACTTTACAACAGATAATCACCTTTTGAGGCTTATTCAGTCAGAGTCATCAAATTTTGCTAATAACTTTTTGGGCCTTAGTGACTTTTCTGACCCAAAGTGATTGACAGCAGATAATCACCTTTTAAGGCTTATTCAATCAGGATCATTAAATTTTGCTAATGATTTTTTAGGCCTTAGTGGCTTTTCTGACTCGAGGTGATTAGCACTTTACAGCAAATAATCACCTTTTGAGGCTTATTTAACCAGGATCATTAATGTCGTCAGATGGGTCATAACTTTTTGGGGCTCATGTGGGAACTGACAGTTCCTCTTATTAAGCCTACAGGGATCGAGGATGGTGGACGAGCTCGGCCTTGTCCATGCAAGGGCCTATTCGAAAAGCTGGAATGAACCATGAGGATAAGATAAAAAGGGCATCAATACCTTTTTGGTAGCCGGGGCCGCCTGGAAACCGTCTTGGGCCATCTAGGGGCTGCTTCCGTAGCTGGGACCACCTAAGAACCGCCTTGGGCCGTCTAGGGGCCACTTCCATAGCTGGGGCCGCCTAGGGGCCGCTTCTATAGGTGGAGCCGCCTAGGAACCGTCTTGGGCCATCTAGGGCTGGTTCTCTAGTTGGGATCGTCTAGAAACTACCTTGGGCCGTCTAGGAGCCTCTTCTGTAATTGGGGCCGTCTAGGAACCGCCTTGGACCGTCTAGAGGCTGCTTCTGTAGCTGAGGTCGTCTAGGAACCGCCTTGGGTCGTCTAGGGACCACTTCCGTAGCTGAAGCCGCCTAGGAACCGCCTTGGGCTGTCTAGGGGCCGGGTCTGTAGCTGGAGCCGCTTAAGAACCACCTTGAGCCATCTAAGGGCCGCTTCCGTAGCTAAGGCCATCTAGGAACCGCTTTGGACCGTCTAGGAGCCGCTTAAGAACCACCTTGAGCCATCAAGGGGCCACATCAACCGCCAAAATGCTTGAATTCATAATCTAGAACATCAAAAGATAGGAGTCTTCCTGTGTGAAAGCTCGCCCCATCGAGTTCTCTCTCTCTCTCTCTCTCTCTCTAGCTAGGGGTTTGCTTATTTTGTTAGTGAGAATTTATTTGAAACAGAAACACTAAATTCTCCTCTAAAACCTTGAAGTCAAAATTAGTTAAAGAAGGAAGGCTGCGTGGTTTATCATTTTTTTTCCTTGATGTTTCGAACATGGAAATAGACTTTTTCCATGCCATTCTGATGTGGGTCTTCACAGAAAAAAAAAAAAAAAAAGGGATGACGGAAGGTAATCTTACGGCGCTATCGATCGGATTATAAGATCTATGCGAAAGATTAATCAAATTTATGATATAGGCCTACTCTTCCCTGGTGGAATTTTAGAGAAAATAATGGTTTGGTGACGTCCAAAAGTCTACGCTACCGCACGGCGTTTTTTCGTGAGCTCCTTCACAGCGCGGGCGTTTGCCTTTTGCTTTCGTACGTCATCGATGTAACGGGCCGTCATTACCTTTCCACTGCTAAATTTGCTGCGATGCATTAAGTCCTAGTCTATAAGACATGTTTGGGTTTGAAATTGTTCAGTATATGTACTAAAAGGTAACAAGGTAAGTTAGAATCAAGGACAGATATATAATTAAAAAAAAAAAACTTTTAGCAATCGTCACTGATAGTCGTTACAAGTTAAAAAGCATCGCTAATAGTTTTTAGCGACCGCCACATGCTGGTCGCCAGAAACTCGTCGCTAAAGGCTTTTAGCGACCGCCATTGGCGGTCGCTATAGTATTAGCGACCGCTTGAGTGACCGCTAGATGGAGGGGCAGAAATGACTATTAACGACCGCCTGAAAGGCCTTTGGCGACCGCCAAGGCGGTCGCTAATACTATATATTTTTTATTTTTTATTTTTTATTTTCTGTTCTGATGCATTGATAGCGACGTCCTTTTGAGCCATTTGCGACTGCCTAGACGGTCGCTAATACTAGATTTTATTATTTTTTAATTCATTTTATTTTTGGTTATTGGATTTTTTTTTGTTTGGGTACCTGTACCTATTTTACAAAATTATATAAACTAAATATTAAAATTAAATTATACACGCACAATAAAAGTATAAGCTAATAAAAAAATTATTTATCTATATTAATAAATCTGCAATGTCTTTGATTTCCAATCCAAAAAAAAAAAATCTAATACAATTTCCTAGAAAAAAACATAAAGAAGACAGTAGTCCAATGCAGCACCAGTCAATCAACCTGAAACAAAAAATTAAATTTATTAGTCAATAAAATAAATATAATTAAATATAATTATGTAAAATAAATATTAAAAGTGATACAATTCAAAATTTTGAAATAAAATCATTATGTACGATTTATACGCCTCGAGTATCCGATTCACGCTCCATTTGTTCCTACAAGTCACTAATGGCGTAGAGATCGTGCTCCTCAAGTTTGACTAGCATCGGACCTCATATGCTCCGTTTGGGCCGTTAGAGGCCAAGTTCGGTTTTCTAAGTTTTAAGTTTCAACTTAAACGTACATTGTCCTATTCCGGGCCCCTCGAGTGTCCGATTCACGTATCGTTTGTTCCTACAATCACTAATGGCGTAGAGATCGTGCTCCTCAAGTTTGACGAGCATTGGACCTCGTATGCTGCGTTTGGGACGTTAGAGGCCAAGTTCAGTTTTCTAAATTTTAAGTTTCAACTTAAACGTACATTGTCCTATTCCGAGCCCCTCGAGTGTCCGATTCACGCGTCGTTTGTTCCTACAGGTCACTAAGTGTCTCTATTAATGTGCATAAAGACTAACAAGGAATATATAGATACAGCTGAAAATGGAGTACGATACATTCTTCCACATATACTTAGATTATTTAGAAATTAATAAACTTAAAATATATTCATAAACTCATACCCGATTCTATTCATTTGAGCCTACTTGATCAGGTATGCCCTCACCAACTGACTCATGTCTCGCCTGGTGACCATGCCAGCGTTTGGGGCCTACAATATTACAGTATATGATTAACAACAGAAATAAATAATATATATTTTAACAGTAATTAAATTAATTTTAAATACATATGTCTTCAATTATGAACCTGAGTATGAATCGGTGGATCTGAATCATCAGCTATAGGGACACCACTCTGAGCTAGTCGATGCTGTAGCTCCGCCTTAAATGCCTACACCTGTTCCTGTACCTGAGCCTGCACCTTGGCCTGCATCGCAACCTGCATCCTTACCTGAAGATCCTCGACACACGCCTCCATCTGCTAGTGAAGAGACTGGATCAGCTCAGCCACCTCCTCGTCAGTTCGTATGCGTGAGCCCTGGGATGAACTACATCCGGATGACTCCGCTCGCATGATAGTCGAACGTGGTATGCCCGTGCCGTATGTAAGTGTGTATCCGTGCCCATCCTGGCCTATGATGGTATGGAATATCTCATCCCGCGTAGCAACTACCTGTCGCTCTTCCTCTGGCAGCTCGGCCAATCGAAACTCAAACTGAGCCTGTATGTAAGAAAGCAACCAAATTAGAATAGTAAATCAATAAATCTCATAATAGGTTAAAAAAAGTATTGTGTAAAGGTAAATACTTACTAAAGTAAGAAGTGAGACAGGGCCTTGGTTCAATTCTCTTTGGGTCCCCATGCCATTCTTTTTTCCCTCTGAAGAGAGACAGAGGAGGTGAAATCTCAAAAAACATTTCCAATATAATTTGCAATGCGAGAAGCTACCAAGATTAGATGAATGACATCAACATGAGCTTCCCATTTGGTTATCTAGTTAATCAAAGCTTTAGAGCCACCTTCCCAAAAAAATATGAGATGCCCAAAGAATAGTTGAAGGATAAATGAGACCTTCTCGAGTCCCTCTTTAAGATGAAATAGTCAAGCATTTATTATTTATTAATGACTTTAAGATGACTTATCTTCTAAGGACTATCAATCTTGTTTTAATTTCTTCATTTAGGACCGGGTCCAATAAATCGTTACTCTTCTAGAAGTCCAAAATTCCAGGTAGTACAAAAAGGAGAACTAATTAGACCCATATAAATAAAAGGATCCAAGGAGACCTTTAATTAAATAAAAATAATTCAAAAGAGTGGAACAAGAGATCATTAATTTAAAAGAGATTATTTTTAATGACTCCAACAACTCAACGGATCCGGTCCAAAATTGCACTTCAAATTAGGTAGGGCTTAAACTCTTGCTCAATTATGTATTCATAAAAGGACAAAACATAGATGCACTTCATTAGATGCTGTTATCAAATTCTAAGTATATGTATAATTTTACAAATACCATCATACTCATTAGGTGTTGAAAAAAAATCAAAAAGATAGTAGTTGTTAATATTAAGAATTAGAGTTGCACTGTAAAATTATATATGTGCTGCTATTATGCGAAAAAATTTGATAATAAACAACTAATGAAGTGCACTTAAAGTTCTATTCTCGATGAAATCGTACACTGTATTAATTCTTAAATGATCAAATTTGATTTCAAATATTATTTCAAAAATCGAAACTCTCCCTTAAAATCATACACACCTGGGACTAGAGCTAAAATGATGCACTACTGGGAACCAAAACCATCAGCCGTTGAATTGTCTTTGGATCTAGAACCTAGGCCCGAATTCTTCTATTAGAATCTCGCACTGAACGAGAGATACCGAAAGGCTCCTAGATTATTTAGATGTCCTAGGTGGGGCTCCTTTGATCCAATTTTGTCATTCAAAAAATCTTAAGTGTAAGTTTGATATTTTTTTTGAAAATTTTTTAAAACAACTTAAAAGAAAAAAAATCAAAAAATAATATCATGGAGAAATAAAAATCAGTGAAAAAAGGAAAATGTGTATGATTCTTAATCAGTTAGCTCATCCCCAAAAGTGAGGATGCATGGCATCATAGATTTTTCTCATTGGATCTAAATTGCATTCCTGAGTTCTTATTCTCTGTTTTCATGTTCGTGCTAAAAATTTGCGCCATGATCTATAGCCACTTCAATATATGAAGCCCACAGACACCACAGCATCCTCAACGGATGTGGTATTTCGATCTTGCCATTACAAACCAAAGCACACAGAGACAAGGCACAACGAGCCCATTGGAGTCTCGGCCAACATTCAACAAAGGGCTTTTGCTTGGTACTCAGAGGAATTCCAAGGCAGCAAAATTAAAATATAATCAGCAGGAAAATGGAGTGCTCTTTGATTTATTGCAGCTAGGGTAGAGAAACGTCCAACAATATCATTCCCTGGTATTCCTAATATCTCTAACAGTAACATTATTACATCTTTAAGCTGCCTAATAAAACAAGAAGAAAGAATTCTAGGACGAGTGTTGTATCGAAGCTAATCAACTCTTACATCAAGAAGAAAGAAATACTCGATGAAAACAAGAAAAAACACACAGCACGTGAAATCAAGAAACCAATCAGTCGATCAATGTAGGGCACTTCGATTTCACACCAACAATAAGAGCCGGGAGAGAGAATTTTATCATCAATGGATGGGGGTGGGATCATCGGAAGTACCCGGTACCATGCCAGCGACGACGGCAGGTGGAGAAGCAGCGTCCATTCGGAAAGAAGAGAGGGGGGATCCACTGCCAAGATCCGAGAGGGGCTCGATCGGGGCTTCTGCTCAGGTGATCGGGAGCGGCCTCGAGAGAGACCGCGGGACTACTGCCGATGACGCCTCGACGTTGGATAGCAGCGGCGGGAGGATGGGCGGTGGAATAGCAGCGGCGGGAGGATGGGGGGTTTAGGGTTTCGGAAGGGGATAGCCAGCGAAATAGAGAAAAGGATTTATAATGGGCATTTGCGACCACCATGGCGACAGCCTGAAGCGGTCGCTAAAGGTGCTTCCGCGACCGCCCTCAAGCGGTCGCCCGATTTCTTCTACGCCAATGGTTTAGTGGTGATCACCTTCCACGACTGCCCTTAAGCGGTCGCTAAAGGTGCCTCCGCGACCGCCCTCAAGCGGTTGCCCGATTTCTTCTGCGCCAAAACTCCAGCCTCTAGTAGTGTATGCTTCTTTGTTGGATATCCTAAAGGAACAAAAAGTAGTTTATTTTATTGTCCTAAGGATCAGAAGGTCATTGTTAGCACCAATGCCCAATTCTTGGAGGAGGACTATATTATAGACCACAAACCCAGAAGTAAAATTGCTCTAGAAGAGTTGAGAGGCGATAAAACTAGACTGGCTCCTTTAATACCAATAGTGCAAGCAGAAAGACCACAAGAAAGTGGGTTCCCAAACTTCCCATTAACCTTCGTAGTGGGAGAAGTATAGTAACACGAACTGACCCTGAACTGGTACAAAATGATACCATTAATGCACCAGTTTCAGAACCAGTGCAGGTTGATGGAGCACAAGAATCAGAGTTATATTGTATTACTACAAGCACATACAATCAGGTTGTGCCTCGTCGTAGTCGGAGGGTTGTAAATACACCGAAACGGTATATGTTCCTTGGAGAGTCATATGACAGAATCTCTGATGAACTGGATACTGAACCCAGTAGCTACAATGAAGCATTACACGATAAAGATGCAACTCTTTGGCAAAATGCTATGAAATCAGAGATAGAGTCTATGCACTTTAATCAGGTCTGGGATCTTGTAGAACCACCCGAAGGAGTAAAACTCATCGGATGCAAGTGGATCTATAAGAAGAAGATGAGCAGACGGGAAGGTGGAAACCTTCAAGGCTAGGCTAGTTGCAAAAGGTTTTACTCAGAAAGAAGGGATCGACTATGATGAAACCTTTTCACCAGTAGCTATGCTTAAGTCTATCCGGATTCTCTTATCCATTGCAGCTCATTTCGATTACGAAGTTTGGCAAATGGATGTCAAGACGGCTTTCCTTAATGGAAATATTGACGAGTGCATTTACATGATGCAACCAGACAGTTTTATAGTAAAAGGCCAGGAGCACTTGGTGTGCAAGCTTAAGAGGTCTATTTATGGACTTAAGCAGGCATCTAGTATTAGTAGAATTAATAGCTAGTCAAGGGAGCAGAAATGGTAGATTCCAAGGCTGATTTGGTGCTCAGAAATGGCAGATTCCAAGGCTGATTTGATATGCTAAAATGACAGATTTCATGACTAATTTGGCAAGCCAAAGGGCCAGTTAAGCAGAAGTTTTGAATTTAAATTTTGAAATTCAAATTGGCTAACTAAGGGCGCATCAAGGGAAGAATTGTTTAGGCAAAAAATCAGCATCATTGCCATAAGTGTAGAGTATATTGTATATATGCATAGAATTGATAGACATTTATTCTTATCTTACATAATCATGTGTATCTTATGTAATGGCTGATTTTTAGCCTTGTAATTAGTTCGACAACTTTATATAAAGTGAGCAACCCTCACAAAGGGTATTGAGAACAAAACCTAAATTTGACATGGTATCAGAGCCACAAATTATTTTCGTGGTTTTCTCTTGGCTTGTTTGAATTCTTGATTTCTTGAGGATTTCTTGGTGACCAAAATTATTTCGTGATTTTCTCTTGGCTTGTTTGAATTCTTGATTTCTTGAGGGTTTCTTGGTGACTGTCGGATCTTGTTTTTTTCTGTTGCTTGGTAGCTGTCGATAGATTCTGAAGAGTAACTGTTGTGATTTCTCTGCTCTGTCAATTTTTTTATTATGTAAGGAGAAAATTCTATTATTCGCCTTAATGGCAAGAACTACACCAGTTGGGAATTCAGTTCAGGATGTTGTGAAAAGGAAGGAGTTATGGGGTCATTTGGATGGGTCTTCTAAGGCTCCAACTGATTCCAAGGAGCTTAGTTTATGGGAAAGCAAGGATGCTAAAATTGCTTCCTGGCTACTCAGCTCTGTTGAACCTCATATGGTCAATAATCTTCGTAGGTTCACTACTGTTAAGGAAATATGGGATTACCTTCGGTAAATTTATTATCAAAATAATTATGCCCGAAAGTTTCAATTGGAGTTAGACATTGGAAACTATCGCCAAGGGAATCTTTCTATTGAGCAATTTTATTCTGGTTTTATTAATTTATGGAGTGATTATTCTGGATTGGTGCATTCTCAGGTTCCCAAAGAAGCTTTGGCAGCACTACAAGCGGTTCATTCTGAGAGCCAGCGGGATCAATTCTTGATGAAGCTCAGACCCGAGTTTGAAAGTGCACGAGCTGGGTTAATCAATCGCACACCTGTCCCCTCTTTGGAGCTTGGGTGAACTCTTGCGTGAAGAACAGCGTCTTTCCTCACAGCTTGGCCTTGATCAAAACACTGGTGGTTCTGAGATGGTTAATATGGCATACGCTGCTCAAGGCAAAGGACGATCTAGATCTCCACCACAATGTTATAGTTGCAAGGAAATTGGGCATATTGCAAAATATTGCAGCAAGAAATTCTGCAATTATTGCAAGAAGGAGGGTCATATTCTTAAGGATTGTCGTATACGCCTTCAGAATAAATCTGCTCCTATTTTTCATACTGTTGTTCAGTCTGCTTCTGTGCCTATGTCTTCCACTCTGCCCACAGTTCCAAGTTCTTCTTCCAACATTACGCCCGAGCAGGTTCAACATATGATTATTTCTGCCCTTTCTGCTCTTGGTCTCCAAGGCAAGAAACATCTCCTTCCTTCTCCTTGGTTAATTGACTCTGTAGCTTCCAATCACATGACTGGAAGTTTGGCAGCTTTACAAGATGTTCGTAAGTATGATGGTCAGCAATATATTCAGATTGCAGATGGCAGTACTCTTCCCATTACTGCAGTTGGAAATCTGGGTTTTCCTTTACTGATGTTTTTGTGTCTCCTAACTTATCTGCCAATCTCATTTCTGTTGGACAATTAGTAGAAGATAATTGTTCTATTCATTTTGATCGTTCTGGTTATCGTGTGAAGGATCAAGCGTTGGGACAGGAGATAGCGAAGGGGCCTAAAGTGGGACGTCTTTTTCCTCTTCAGTCGTTTTTCGTTCCTCGTTCAAATTTTGTTGGTTGTTCTGCTATTGCTAATAATAATAGCCATCTTTGGCATAAGAAATTGGGTCATCCCAACTCTGTAATTTTGATACATCTTNAGCCATCTTTGGCATAAGAAATTGGGTCATCCCAACACTGTAATTTTGACACATCTTATGAAACATGGTTATTTGAGTAATACAAATGAGTTTTCTTCCTTGCCTTTTGATTGTGCTCCTTGTAAACTAGGAAAAAGCAAATCTTTACCTTTTCCTTTGCAAGGTAGTCGTGCTTCTACATGCTTTGATATTATTCATTCTGATGTTTGGGGTATGAGTCCTGTTCTTTCTCTGCTCAATACTGATATTTTGTGACATTTATTGATGATTACAGTCATTTCATGTGGGTCTATTTTCTTCGTTCTAAAGCTGATGTGTTTTCAACCTTCAAAAATTTTGTTGCCTATGTAGAAACTCAATTTTCTACCTGTATTAAGATCTTCCGTTCAGATTCTGAGGGAGATACATGTCTCATGATTTTCAATCTTTTCTCCAACAGAAGGGTATTCTTTCTCAATGTTCGTGTCCTTATACCCCTCAACAAAATGGCATCATCGAGCATAAGAATAACATCTTTTAGATGTTGTTCGTACATTGATGCTTGAATCTTCTGTACCTCTAGATTTTGGGTAGAAGCATTATCTACAGCTTATATTTGATTAATCGTCTACCTTCTCCTACCTTGCATCTTGATTCTCCATATTCTCGTTTGTTTGGTATTTCTCCTAATTATAATTGTTTGCATGTATTTGGTTGCATTTGTTTTGTTCATTTACCTCCCATTGAACGTCACAAGCTTTCTGCCCAATCTGTTCAGTGCTTTTCTTGGTTATAGTAACTCTCATAAAGGATTTGTGTGTTATGATGCAGATGCTAACAAGCTTCGTATTTCTCGCAATGTGATTTTCTTTGAAAATCAATATTTCTTTCCATCTCGTACTAATCTTGTTTCTCCTCTATTTCACTTTCTACATTTGATGATGTATCTCATACTCCTTCTAGCCCGATATCGTGTATCAGCGACGTCGCCCACTGCCTCTTCCTTCCTCTGAACCGCCACCTGATCCTGTCTTGCATGAGCCACGACGATCTACTAGGATTTTCCGGCCCCCAAATTGGTATGGTTTTTCTTTTTCGGCTCTTCAGGCTACTCTTGATACTACTTTTGTGCCTAAGTCTTATTCTCAGGCTTCTACTCAAGAGTGTTGGCGCCAAGCTATGCAGGATGAAATTCAGGCTCTTCAGGACAATCACACTTGGGACATCATCCCTTGTCCTGCTTGAGTTAAACTTATTGGGTGTAAATGGGTCTACACCATCAAGCTACGTGCTGATGGATCTATTGAAAGATATAAAGCTCGTCTAGTAGCACTCGGGAATAGACAGGAGTAT
Organism: Calamus simplicifolius; assembly: GCA_900491605.1. Classification (NCBI taxonomy): domain Eukaryota; kingdom Viridiplantae; phylum Streptophyta; class Magnoliopsida; order Arecales; family Arecaceae; genus Calamus; species Calamus simplicifolius. Next base: position 26,527 of record UESW01004263.1, read on the forward strand.
GGACTTGATTATGAGGAAACATTCGCTTCCGTTGCTAAAATGACTACTATCCGCACTATCATGGCCATTGCTGTTCGAAAGGATGGTCGCTTCACCAGATGGATGTCAAGAATGCATTTCTATATGGTGATCTGAAGGAAGAAATATTTATGTCTCCTCCTCCTAGCTTGTTTTCTTCCTCTTCTGTTGAGGTTTGTCGCTTAAAGCGATCTCTGTATGGTTTGAAGCAGGAACCGCGGGCATGGTTTGAGAAGTTTTGTACTACTCTACTGGATTTCACTTTTTCTCAGAGTTAGTATGACTCCTCTCTATTCTTTCATGTTGGCCAGATGACAACCCAAGAGGAGGGGTGAATTGGGTTTTTTAAAAAATTTTAACCTCAAAAAAAATTGTTTGCTTAAGATGAATGAAATTAATGCAATGCAAATATAAAGCACAACAATGAGATAGAGATAGAGATAGAGACAATAAAAGCACGGCAAACACAAAGATTTTATAGTGGTTCGGTGTATCCAACACCTACGTCCACTCCCAAGATCACTTGGGTCCACACTATAATCCTAGATTACAGCCGAGTTGTTTTACAAGCTCACAACTCAAACTTGTTGTTTTCCCCGGGATCACAACGAACCCAGCCGTTTTTCGGGCTCACCAGCACAAAACCCTAAACTCAAGCTAATCTAGCTTGACCCGAGGTATACAACCTCCACTAGTTCAATCCCCTGATTGAACTAGGCACAAACAAAAAGAAATTTTTTTCAAAATACAAAGCTCCTCAATGAGCAAATATTCAAAAATAAGTAAACAAGGTTTAGAAAAGCCTGTTTGAAGTAGATTGGCTTTGAGCTTTTCTTCTTTTCTTCTTTTCCTCTTCTCCTTTGGAGATGTTGAATCAAGCCTCAGCTTTGATTCTTCAGTGTTGCAGTTGAGAAGTTGGAAAATCAAGAAACAGAGCTTTTTCTTCAATTTGGGAAATCCTCCGATTTTTGATTTTGGCGCTTGGATTCCTCTTTGAGCTTTTGGAGTGGAAGGATTTGAGTTTGAAGGCTTTTCTCTTGAGATTCAGGCTCAGGCTTTCTCGGATTTTTGATTTGAAATTTTTCTATTTTTTCTCTCTTTTTTCAAACGGGTGTTTTCCCTTTTTATAGATTTTCTTAATCCGTTTTTGGAAGAAAACTAGCCGTTGGAGTGTACCTGAAACAAAATATATCCGTTAGAAATTAGGTAAAAAGGAAATATTACCGTTAGAGCTGATCTGGCATTTTAAATTTTTTCCCAGACAGGTTGGAGTCGGCTCCAACTTTTCAGGTGTCGGCTCCAAGTCGTTTTCCAAAAATAGAAATTTCTGAGTTCGTTGAGGAGTCGGCTCCGAAAAGTAAGTGTCGGCTCGCCATCGTCAGGTGTCGGCTCCCGAATACTGTAGGTGTCGGCTCCAGATGCTCAAAAAATAAGCGTTCTGTCCCCGCATCGGAGTCGGCTCCAGACACTGTAAGTGTCGACTCCGAAACTCTAGGTGTCGGCTCCAACCGTATCAAAAATCAGAAAAATTGAATTGGCCATGGGGTCGGCTCCAGATTCTAGGTGTCGACTCCAGGCTCTGAAACTTTGAAACTCTGATTTGCAATTGATTCAAAATTTCTTAATTCCTTTAAATTGATCAATATTTTTAAGTCCTGAAACACTTATCAAATCCATTAGTAATCAATAAATATACTCAATTCTTTATTAATCATCAAAATCAATAATTGGGTCAACAATCTCCCCTTTTTGATGATTATAAAAACATTGAGTATATGCATAGAATTCTTAAATTAAAAAATTTTCAAGGAAGTGATCTCACGAGTAAGCTCCCCCTGAATAAGGTAGCTCCCCCTATGAAGTTCAAATTATTCTTCCTTTACTTTACATATTTTACTTAAGATTTCTTTATGCATATCAAATCAATTTAATTATTAATATCCTCAATATCATATTAATCAATTAATTTAATGACTTGGAATAATGCATATAATAATGCATATACAACATAATTTCTCCCCTTTTTTGTAATCAACAAAAAGATAAAGAAATTTAAGATCAAAAGATAATTTCATTGATCAAAAGATAATTTTATTTCAACAAAAGTCAAGTATTACAAAAAGAAATGTATCATTACATTATTCATTACATCAAAATGAAAACAATCATTTTCATTACTTTAAACATCATTACATCAAAAGTTCTACTATTCTTGTTAAATGATCTACAATATTTTTCATTCCATCACATTGAAGCTTACAAGTCTTTAATCTTCATCAACAAAGTGCAAGCAGTCAAATTTTATCTTGAAGCTTGGCATTGCACTTTGAATAGGTTTCAGAATCTCCACAAATGTCTTTAAGTTCTTCAAAGATGTTCTTCAAATCACCACTTAAAGATCCTGAAGGAGCTAAGAGTTGATTCAATTTTTTCAATCCGATCATCAAGGAATAAAGTGTTTCTTTAAATTCATAAATTGACTGTCAAACTCATCCTTCTGAGCAGCAAGCAAATTTTTAGTTGCTCTTGAAGGTCTGAGAATCCAGAAAAATGGATGGTGATCAAACACAGGGCAGGAGCAGGAGCAGGAATCTCCTAGGCTGCGGAGAAGGAACCCTCAGATGGACCAGCCTTCAAGGTCAGAATCTTGGCTCAGGGGCTCTCTCATCTTTGCCTTTCCTTTCCCACACCATTAACTTTACAAATCCCATCGATGAAGTAGCCAAACTATAATAATCAGTGTGTCTCAGGTTCTTGATGGTTCATTCTCTAGAATCACAACTCCTTGGCTCCTGAAAACCATAGTCAGAATCATGCCATAGGTAGTGATGATCTTCTCTTCCCTCCAGCCTCGGCCATATAAAATCATCATAGCTAAAGGTTAATAGGCTGACCAGTCAAACACTGTCCATCACAACAATGTCTCGCTCGAGACATACTCAAACCCGGTCTTGGAAACAAAATTCTACTGCAAATGTTGTGTAATAATCTAATTCCAAGGGCAACTGATTAGCCCTAATTTCTTCAAATTCAGTCACATCTCTTCCTAACATCCTTCAGTGCCGCTGACCTATCACTGTGCATATCAGCTGCTAATCCGGTAATGGGATGCTCAGAGGTTTCCTAATTTTTGAAAGGTAAGGTGAATCCTCTTTTCCTCTTACAGAGCTTACTAAACCACCATCTCCTCTGATAAATTGAAATAAAATTCTTTTACTAAAGCTGGGATAAGTGGGAACATCAAGAGAGCAGACTTATCCCATCCCATTTCCTTTAATTGATTCCAATTGAAAACCCTCGGATTCAAAGAAATCAAATCAACTTTCTACCCATTGTGATAACCCTCCCGGCTAAGGTATCTACCTGAGTGAAGAGGTGTTGGGATTGTCTGAAGGTGGAGGAATCCTGCTTGGAGTGGCTCCGACGGGCGATCACGTTTTTCGTGGTCACCGGGCTCCAACACGATCCTCTCCTCTTAGGTGCCATTGGATCCTTGGGAAGTTTCGATTTGATGGAATTAGAGATGGGGAAGTTTTGAAAGAGTTTTGGAGGAGTTTGGTTAGGATTTGAGAAGATGAAATGACGAGGTGTCGACTCTGCCCTAATAAATCAATTTTGATTCCCAGGTGTCGACTCCCGCAAAGTCGGGTGTCGACTCCAAATCGCTAACACAGTCAGCGCTCGAACTGGAGTCGGCTCCACTTATAGGTGTCGGCTCCAAGGTCAAGGACCGAGAGCGACACAGTCAGAGGTGTCGACTCCTCATTCTGAGGTGTCGACTCCACTGACAGTTTCAGAAAAAAATAATGAGATTCAAACTGAAACTTGTCAAAAAATTCAATAAAAATTTGAAAAATCTTTGGAATATAAGAATCAAATGCTCAAATGACTAGATAATTTGTCCTTAAAATTATGAAGGAATTTCAAGAAATTAATAGAAATCTAGATAGTCATTCCTTAGGGTTTCAAAATCATTCCAAAGGGTCACATATCCCTAATTCACCTCTAAGATAACAAAATCTCTCTTCACTCAAGGGTTTTGTAAATATATCAGCTAATTGTTCTTCAGTATTAACATATTCAAGACAAATTTCATTATTAGCTACATGTTCTCTTATAAAGTGATATCTAATTTCAATGTGTTTTGTTCTTGAATGTTGAATTGGATTTTTAGTTAGATTTATTGCACTTGTATTATCACATCTAATTGGAGTTTTATCAAGTGTTATGCCATAATCTTCAAGTTGTCTCTTAATCCAAAGGATTTGAGCACAGCAACTTCCAGCTGCAACATATTCTGCTTCAGCAGTAGATAATGCAACCGAATTTTGCTTTTTGCTAAACCAGAGATTAAGTTACTTCCTAAGAATTGACATGCACCACTTGTGCTTTTTCTATCTAATTTACATCCAGCATAGTCAGAATCAGAATATGCAATTAAGTTTAATGTTGAGTCTCTAGAATACCATAAACCTACATTTTTAGTTCCACTTAAATATCTTAAAATTCTTTTTACAGCAATTAAGTGAGATTCTTTAGGTTCAGATTGAAATCTAGCACATAAACATACAGCAAACATAATATCTGGTCTACTAGCTGTTAAGTAAAGAAGAGATCCGATCATACCTCTATAATATTTTTGATCTACTTTCTTACCATCTTCATCTTTGTCCAATTTGCATGAAGGACTCATAGGTGTTCCAAGTGGTTTGATTGACTCCATTCCAAACTTCTTGAGAAGTTCTTTTGTGTATTTGGCTTGATTGATGAAAATTCCTCTTTGCTTTGCTTGATTTGAAGTCCTAGGAAGAAGTTGAGTTCTCCCATCATGCTCATTTCAAACTCACCCTGCATTAACTTAGCAAATTCTTGACATAACAATTGTTAGTAGCACCGAATACAATATCATCAACATATATTTGTACTACTAATAAATCTTTGTCTTTTCTTTTCAAAAATAGTGTTTTATCAACATTTCCTCTTATAAAATCATTTTCAATTAGAAATTTACTTAATCTTTCATACCAAGCTCTAGGTGCTTGTTTTAAACCATATAGTGCTTTGTGCAATTTAAAAACATGATTTGGAAATTCATGATCTTCAAAACCAGGTGGTTGTTCAACAAAAACTTCCTCATTTATAAATCCATTTAAAAATGCACTTTTAACATCCATTTGAAATAAATTGATATGCATATGACATGCAAATGCAAGTAATAATCTAATTGCTTCAAGTCTAGCTACAGGTGCAAAAGTTTCATCAAAATCAATTCCTTCTTCTTGATTATATCCTTTTGCAACTAATCTAGCTTTGTTTCTAATTACTATGCCATTTTCATCTAATTTATTTCTAAATACCCATTTTGATCCTATAACAGAATGATCTTTAGGTCTATCTACAAGAGTCCAAACATTATTCCTAGTAAATTGATTTAATTCTTCTTGCATAGCTAACATCCAATTATTATCTTTTTCAGCTTCTTCAATAGTTTTAGGTTCAATTTGAGATACAAATGCAAGATGATTATTGATGTTTCTCATTGATGATCTAGTTCTTACTCCTTGAGATGGATCACCTATAATTAATTCTTTGGATGACCATAGGCATATCTCCAATCTCTAGGAAGATCTATATCATTATGATTTGCATCAACAACATCAACACTAGGAGAATCATTATCTTTAGCTTCTTGTTCATGATCTGAAGATACATCTATATTCAATTTTTCAATATCTCTTTCTAGAATGTTTGTATCTTCCTCATCATCAATCTTTTCAGAACTTGATGCTAAAGATTCATCAAAAATTACATGAATAGATTCTTCTACAATTAAGTTTCTCTTGTTAAATACTCTATAGGCTTTACTAGATGTTGAATATCCTAAGAAAATGCCTTCATCAGATTTTGCATCAAATTTTCCTAGATTATCTTTACCATTATTATGAATGAAACATTTACAACCAAATGCATGAAAATAACTTATGTTTGGTTTTCTATTATTCCATAGTTCATAAGGTGTTTTCTTAATGATTGGCCTAATTAAAGCTCTATTAAGAATGTAGCATGCCGTGTTTATAGCTTCCGCCCAAAAGTACTTTGGTAGTTGCTTTCACATAGCATGGTACGGGCCATGTCTTCTAAGGTTCTATTTTTTCTTTCAACTACTCCATTTTGTTGTGGTGTTCTAGGTGCTGAAAAATTATGATGAATGCCATTTTCTATGCAAAAGTTTTCAAATAAATGATTTTCAAATTCAGTGCCATGATCACTTCTTAGAGACACTATGGTGTTGTTTTTCTCATTTGTGACCTTCTTGAAGAATTTCAAAATAATGGAAAGGTCTCATCCTTATGAGCTAAAATAATACCCAAGTGTATCTAGAATAATCATCTACAATCACAAGACCATATTTCTTTCCTCCTAGACTTGTGGTTCTAGTAGGTCCAAAAAGATCCATGTGAAGTAGTTCAAGTGGCCTAGAAGTGGAAACAATATTTTTAGTTTTGAAAGAATTTCTAGTTTGTTTTCCAAATTGACATGCATCACAAATTTTGTTATTTTCAAAATCTAGTTGTGGAAGTCCTTTTACTAAATCCATTCTAATTAATTTTGAAATAAGGTGTGTGCTTGCATGACCTAATCTACGATGCCATAACCAACCAATCTCATTCATATTAGCATTATTAGCAACTAAGCAATGATTACTAGTAGACAAATTGTCTAAATCAATCAAGTATACATTGCCATTTCTATTTCCAATAAAACAATGCTATTATCAATGGGATTAGAAACAGTGCAATAGAAGCTTCAAATGATACTTTAAACCTTTATCACATAATTGGCTAATACTAATTAAATTATGTTTAAACCATTAACATATAAGACATTTTCAATATATGTGGAGGGAGTTATTTGAATTTACCAAACCCCATGATTTGGCCTTTGCCATTATCACCAAATGTAACAACTCCTCCTCTTTTGCTTTCAAGGGTGATGAATTGATCTTGTCACCCGTCATGTGTCTTGAGCAGCCGCTATCGAGATACCACTTTTGCTTTGATCTTTTGGCCGCAAGACACTCCTGCAAAAATAATTAAGTCTTATATTTAGGTACCCAAGCCTTCTTGGGTCCTTCATGGTTAGTAGCATAAAAGATTGTTCCTTTGGGAACCCATATTTTCTTTCCTTTATATTTAATTCTTGTTCAATTTCTTAAAATTGCATTCAAAATTTATGTCCTTTCTTGTTACATAATGACATGTAACATTATCATTGTTTTGTTCTTTTCTAAAAAAGTTTTTGAAAAATTTTGTTTTAAGTTAGGTCTATAACCTAAACCAGCCTTATCAATATATAGCTCTTTGATTACTTAACAATAAATTAAGTTTTTCAGAACTATAAGTAAATTTATCAACAATATTTTTATATTTATCAACTTCCTTCTTTAGTTTATCATTTTCATTGGAAATTGATTCTTTTTCTTTTGTAGATTTTCATTTTCAGATTTCAGCACTTTAGTTTCATTATTAAGATTTTCTTTTTCTTTAATGAAAGTTTAATTTTCATTTTTCAAAAATTTATATTTCTTTTTCAAAACTTTGAAATCATCAACAAGTTCATTAAAAGCATCAAACAATTCATCAAAGTAAATCATCACAAGGTTTTCGGAACTTACCTCACTATCGTCGTTTGCCATAAAGCAAATGTTTGCAACTTCCTTTTGTTCTTCCTCTGAAGAGGATTCATCACTATCACTCCAGGTTGCAACATAGGCTTTCTTCTTCTTCTTGTAAGTCTTTTTCAGTTGAGGACAATCATATCTAAATGCCCGGTTTCTTACATTCATAGCAAATCAAGGGCTCTTTCTCTTTGTCCTTGTCCTTTCTTTTTCTTTTTCTCCTTTCATCTTGCTCCAAATTTTTTTTTGTGGAAGGGTCTCTTTCTCTCATGAATTTTTTGAATTTTCTTGCTAGAAGAGCTGTCTCATCATCATCATCATCATTTTCACTGCAGCTCTCCTCACTTTCAGCAGCCTTAAGAGCTATGGTCTTTTTCTTTTTCACATCCTCTTCTATGTGCTGCTTCATGATCAATTCATGGGTCATTAGGGATCCAAGAAGCTCCTCCAAGGGTAAGGTGTTGAGGTCCTTGGCTTCTTGGATTGCTGTCACCTTCGCTTCCCAGTCCTTGGAAGTGACCTAAGAATTTTACGAACAAGTTCAGAGTTAGTATAGGTTTTGCCTAAGACTTTTTAAACCATTTACAATATCAGTAAATCTAGTGTACATGCTATAGTTTCAGTTTGTTCCATGCTAAATAATTCATATTTATGCACTAGAATATTGATCTTAGATTCTTTAACTTGATTGTACCCTCATGGGTAACCTCTAATCTATCCCAAATCTCCTTTGTGGAATTACATGTAGAGATTCTATTAAATTCATTAGCATCTAAAGAACAATACAAGATATTCATGGCCTTAGCATTGAGCTGAGCCATTTTCCTATCATTATCATTCCAATCCCTTTCGGGTTTAGGAACAATAGTGCCATCAACAATGTGTGTGGGTGTACTAGGTCCATTAGTTATAACACCCCATAATTCATAATCAGAAGCTTGAATGAATATCCTCATTCTTGCTTTCCAATATGAATAGTTGGAACCATTAAATAAAGGAGGTCTATTCGTAGAATGACCTTCAGCAAATGATCCAACTTGAGCTGCCATTTGGATCTTTAGCTCTTGATCGTGTGATCAAAATCTAATGAGCACTTGCTCTGATACCAATTGTTGGCCCAGATGGCAACCCAAGAGGGGGGTGAATTGGGTTCTTTAAAAAATTTAACCTCAAAAAAAATTGGTTGCTTAAGATGAATGAAAGTAAGTGCAATGCAAATATAAAGCACAATCAATGAGATAGAGATAGAGATAGAGACAATAGAAGCACGGCAAACACAAAGATTTTATAGTGGTTCGGTGTATCCAACACCTACGTCCACTCCCAAGATCCACTTGGGTCCACACTATAATCTCCTCGATTACAGCCGAGTTGTTTTACAAGCTCACAACTCAAACTTGTTGTTTTACTCGGGATCACAACGAACCCAGCCAGTTTTTCGGGCTCACCAGCACAAACCCTAAAATCAAGCTAATCTAGCTTGACCCGAGGTATACAACCTCCACTAGTTCAATCCCCTTTGATTGAACTAGGCACAAACAAAAAGAATATAGTTTTTCAAAGATACACAGCTCCTCAATGAGCAAATATTCAAAAATAAGTAAACAAGTTTAGAAAAGCCTGATTTGAAGTTGTTTGGCTTTGAGCTTTCTTCTTTTCTTCTTTTCCTCTTCTCCTTTGGAATGATGAATCAAGCCTCAGCTTTAATCCCTTAGTTGTTGCAGTTGAGAAGATTGGAAATGGAAGAAATGGAGCTTTTTCTTCAATTTGGAAATCCACCGATTTTTGATTTGAGGCGCCTTGGATTCCTCTTTGAGCTTTTAGGAGTGGAAGGATTTGAGTTTGAAGGCTTTTCTCTTGAGATTCAGGCTCAGGCTTTCCGGATTTTTGATTTGAAATATTTTCTAATTTTTCGTCTCTCTTTTTTCAAATGGGTGTTTTCCCCTTTTATAGATTTTCTTCAATCCATTTTTGGGATGAAACTAGCCGTTGGAGTGTACCTGGAAACAAAATATATCCATTAGAAATTAGGTAAAAAGGAAATATTACCGTTAGAGCTGATCTGGCATTTTAAATTTTCGTCCCATCAGGTTGGAGTTGGCTCCAACTTTTTAGGTGTCGGCTCCAAGTCGTTTACCAAAAATAGAAATTTCCTAGTTCGTTGAGGGGTCGGCTCCGAAAAAGTAAGTGTTAGCTCGCCATCGTCAGGTGTCGGCTCCCGAATACTATAGGTGTTGGCTCCAGGATGCTCAAAAAATAAGTGTTCTATCCCCGCATCGGAGTTGGCTCCAGACACTGTAAGTGTCGACTCCGAAACTCTAGGTGTCGGCTCCAAAACTCTAGGTGTCGGCTCCAGATCGTATCAAAAATCAGATTAAAATTGAATTGGCCATGGGGTCGGCTCCAGATTTTCTAGGTGTCGACTCCAAGCTCTGAAACTTTGAAATCTCTGATTTGTATTTGATTCAAAATTCTTTTCTTAATTCCTTTAAATTGATCAAATAAATTTAAGTCTTGAAACACTTATAAAATCCATTAGTAATCAAATAAATATACTCAATTCCTTTATTAATCATCAAAATCAATAAATCGATCAACATTTCGCAGACTAGCCTTGGGATTGTTATACTTCTTGTGTATGTCGATGATATTGTGATTACTGGATCTGATCTCCAGTTAATTGAGCAACTCCAACAGCGTCTCAAATCTTCATTTCATATGAAAAATCTTGGTCCACTGAGGTATTTTCTTGGACTGGAGGTTCACCATTGCCCAAATGACATGCTCTTACATCAGCATAAGTACACCCAAGAACTTCTTTCTTTAGCAGGCCTTCAAGATACAAATTCGGTTCTTACACCTATGGAGGTCAATTTAAAATTGCATCAGGCGGATGGTGATCCCTTATCTGATCCTTCAATTATCGGTAATTGGTGGGCAGTTTGAATTATTTGACCATTACTCGACCTGATATTTCATTTGCTGTTCAACAGGTCAGTCAGTTTATGCAGGCTCCTTGCCAGACACATTTGGCCACTGTCCGTCGTCTTCTTCAATATCTCAAAGGGATATCTGGTCGTAGCTTATTTTTTCCTCTAAGAATTCTTTACAGTTGAAGGGTTTTAGTGATGTCGACTGGGCTGGTTGTGCGGATACTCGTCGTTCTGTTATGGGTTGGTGTATGTTTCTTGGCAACGCCCTCATTTCTTGGAAGAGTAAGAAGCAGGCTTGTGTATCAAAGTCATCCACCGAGTTTAAATATCGGGCTATGTCGTCTGCTTATTCTGAAATTATATGGCTTCGAGGGTTGTTAGGCGAACTTAGTGTTCCACAGCTTACTCCTACTCCTCTTCATGCTGATAATACCAGTGCTATTCAAATTGCTGCCAATCCTGTTTTTCATGAGTGCACCAAACATATTGAAGTGGATTGTCATTCCATTCGTGAAGCTTTTTCTCGTCACGAGATTACTCTTCCACACATTTCTACTGAACACCAAACTGCTGATGTCTTCACCAAGGCTCTCTCTCGTCCCCAACATCAGTTCTTAATTGACAAATTGATGCTTCTCAATCGCCCAGCATCAATTTGAGGGAGGATATTAGTAGAATTAATAGCTAGTCAAGGGAGCAGAAATGGTAGATTCCAAGGCTGATTTGGTGCTCAGAAATGGCAGATTCCAAGGCTGATTTGATATGCAAAAATGACAGATTTCATGACTAATTTGGTGAGCCAAAGGACCAGTTAAGCGAAAGTTTTGAATTTAAATTTTGAAATTCAAATTGGCTAACTAAGGGCGCATCAAGGGGAGAATTGTTTAGGCAGAAAATCAGAATCATTGCCATAAGTGTAGAGTATATTGTATATATGCATAGAATTGATAGACATTTATTCTTACCTTACATAATCATGTGTATCTTATGTAATGGCTGATTTTTAGCCTTGTAATTGGTCTGACAACTTTATAGAAAGTGAGCAACCCTCACAAGAAGGTATTGTGAACAAAACCTAAATTTGACAATAAGAAGCCTCATTTTCAAAGAAGTCAAAATTTTAAGAAGAAAAAAAAGGATCTTGCTATGTTTGTGGGAAACCAGGACACCATGCTGCCCAATGCAGGTTCAGAAAAATTAATGATGCTCCATCCAAACCAAAGGCTAACTTAATGGTTGGAGAAGATGTGATTGCTGCGGTTGTTAGCGAGGCCAATATTGTTGCACATACAAAGAACTAGGTGATGGATTCTGGAGCCACTCATCATATATATGGCAATAGAAATGCATTTGCCTCCTATATCCTACTGCCAGAAGGAGAGGAGCAAGTCTTCATGGGCAACTCAAAGTCTTGTTCAGTGATTGGCAAAGGAAAAGTCAATCTAAAACTAACTTCTGGAAAAGTCCTTTCACTTGGAGATGTGCTACATGTGTTGGACATCCGTATGAACCTGATTTCTGTGGCTTTGCTTGAAAAAAATGGTGTGAAAGTGTCATTTGAGTCTGACAAAGTTGTCATGACCATATCTGAAAATTTCATTGGGAAAGGATATTGTAACCAGGGTCTATTTGTATTAAATGTACTCAAAGTTATGAATGAAAATGCATCATCTTCTTCTGCTTACTTGCTTGACTCTGTTAATCTTTGGCATGGTAGATTAGGACATGTTAATTACTCTTATATTAAAAGAATGAAACAATTAGGTTTGCTAAATAACATGTTTACTTCTTATGATCATGAAAAATGCCAAACATATGTAGAATCTAAATTAACCAAATGGAGTTACAAATCTATTCATACAAGAAAAACTGAATTGTTAGAATTAATTCATTCTGACTTAGGAGATTTAAAAGGTAATATGACTAGAAGTGGAAAGAAATACTATATTACTTTTATCGATGATTTTTCTCGTTATACAATGGTTTATCTTTTAAAATCAAAAGATGAAGCCTTCGAAATATTTCTAAAATATAAGGCAAAAGTTAAAAATCAATTAACAAGAAAAATAAAAAGACTTAGATCTGATAGAGGAGGAGAATATAATTCTACTCCTTTTAATGATTATTGTGCACAACACGGTATAATTCATGAATTTACTTTTCCTTATTCACCAGAATCTAATGGAGTGGCTGAGAGAAAGAATAAAACACTTAAAGAAATGATGAATGCATTGCTCCTTAGTTCTGATGCACCCATGAACTTGTGGGGGGAAGCTGTTCTTTCTGCTTATTTTATTCAAAATAGAATTCCTTATAAGAAAACCAATAAAACACCCTATGAGTTATAGAATGGTCATTTGCCAAGTTTTAAATATTTAAAAGTATGGGGTTGTTTAGAAAAGGTCTTGTTTCCTGAACCTCAAAAGAGAAAGTTATGATCTAAAACCTTTGATTGTATGCTCATAGGTTATGTTTAAAATAGTCATGCAAATAAATATAGTGCAGCCTATAGGTTCTTAGTGATTAAAAGTAAAAATAATATCATGGAACCTAATACTATAGTCGAGACGAAAGATGCAAAAATTTTTGAACATATCTTTCCTATGAAAACCTCCTTAGAAAGACCTTCTAGACCATAAGTGGTTGAACCTAATTTAAAGCCTGATAACATTCAAGAGCTAAGGAGATCCAAGAGAATCAGAAAGGAAACCAATCTAGGATATGATTTTTATACTTTTCTTGTTGATAATGATCCTCAAATCTATTCTGAAGCAATTTCATCTCCTGATGCTATATTTTGGAAAGATGCTATACATAATGAGATAGAATCCATCATGAGCAATCATACATGGGAATTTGTAAGTTTACCTTCTGGAGCTAAAACTATTGGTTGTAAATGGATTTTAAGAAAAAAACTAAAGCCTGATGGTTCTATTGAAAAATTTAAGGCAAGGTTAGTTGCAAAAGGTTATTCTTAAAAGAAAGATATTGACTACTTTGATACTTTTGCACCTGTGACAAGAATAACTTCTACTAGAGTTTTGATTGCTCTTGCATCTATTCATAAATTGATAATTCATCAAATGGATGTTAAAACTACATTTCTTAATGGAGACCTAGAAGAAGAAATATATATGGATCAACCTGAGGGTTGTGTTCTTCCTGGTAATGAGCATAAAGTTTGTAAATTAATTAAATCTTTGTATGGCTTAAAACAAGCACCAAAACAATGGCATGATAAGTTTGATAAAGTGCTAGTTTTAAATGGATATTAAATTAATAGTGCTGATAAATGTATATATTCTAAAGTTGTTAACCATGAATGTGTTAGAATTTGTTTGTATGTGGATGATATGCTCATATTTGGCACTAATTTTGATATTGTGACTAGCACCAAAATGTTCTTGACTTTGAATTTTGATATGAAAGATATGTGAGAAGCAAATATGATTTTAGGAATTAGACTTGTAAAGCAGTCGAATAGTATCATACTTTCACAAGAACATTATGTTGAGAAAATCTTGAAAAAGTTTTCACATTTTGATTGTAAGCCTGTGAGCACTCCTTATAATGCTAATTCACAGCTTAAAAAATAAAAGCAATGGTGTCTTACAATCCAAATATGCTCAAATTATTGGTAGTCTTATGTATTTAATGAACTGCACTCGACTTGACATTGCTTATGCTGTTGGAAGACTAAGCAGATATACCCAATGTCCTAACAAGGATCATTGGATTGCATTACAAAGAATGCTTAGATATTTGAAAGGAACCATGAACTATGGTTTAATGTATTGTGGGACTCCTACAGTATTAGAAGGGTATTGTGATGCTAACTGGATTTCAGACTCTGATGAGATGAAATCCATGAGTGGATATGTGTTTACCTTTGGAGGAGGAGCAGTGTCATGGAAATCATCTAAGCAAACATGTATGCTCGGTCTACAATGGAATCCGAGTTTATTGCCTTGGAGAAGGCTGGGACTGAGGCCGAATGGCTCAGGAATCTTTTGGTAGATCTTCCCATTTGGATGAGACCAGCTTCATCTGTGTCTGTACATTGTGATTGTCAGGCTGTCATAGCTAAAGCTAAAAACAAAATTTATAATAGGAAGAGTAGACATATACGTCTAAGACATAATATTGTGAGGTAGCTTATTAATGATGGAGTAATATTCTTGGATTATGTAAGGTCAGAGTTGAATTTGGCCAATCCTCTGACTAAGCCTCTAAGCAAAAAGCTTGTGAGCAATACATCGAGGGAAATGGGATTATACCCAGATCAAAAGTTGAAGTGATGGTAACCCAACCTTCATGAACGGAGATCCCGGAAAGAAGGTTCATATGGGAAAACAATTCACTAGACAACTTAGAGTATACTATCATAATTATTTATAGTGTGAAATCCCTTTCTATGGTGTGAGATAGTATTATGCAGTATTTAGGTTGAACTAATATGCGAAGTTCTTAATGGATAGCATAGCCTAATTTGGGTGGTATACAAAACTGCAGTGTATACTTGATGACAATCTACCTATATGAGTGTGGAGGTGGTGGCCGCTTCCTATGAGACTTGGGTAAGATCTCTATAGCACTCATGAATATCTAGGTAGACGCATGACCGAAACGTGTCAACCCGCTTAAACAACCGAAATCTGAGAGATGGAATGCGAGTTATAAGTCAATGATCCAATAAAAGAAGGATTGGTTCATAGAAACTTAGTTTCACCAATCTTTTATGGATTACACTTATTTTCTCTATGCTTGGTTCATAGTCACATAGACACCATGGCTTATGCATTACATTCTTAAAGTTCCTTCTAAAGTTTGTCATCTTTTGAATATTGAAATGGTGGGGGATTGTTGGAAATCTAGTATATTTCAAAATTCAAAAGCCTTTTGACTTGATAAGTCTTTTTATCTGATACGTCGTTCTCAACCGGTAGGATAAGTCTTTTTATTTCAACCGATAGGATAAGTCTTTTTATTTTTCTTTTTGACCAGTCTTTTGACTTATACGTCTCTATGTACGTGTTAAGTCTTTTATTTTTGTTTAACCTACGTACATGCACGCCACAACATCTTCTCAAATACATTCAAATTCAAATAGATAAGATCATCCCGGGTACTATCTTTTCCTCAAACTTATCCAACAGTAAGAAACCTGAGAGATGATTATTGTTTGATCGCACATGCAACTTTGGGTCTCATCACCTCCACCAACCAATATGCATGACACATGATATATATATATATATATATATATATGTGCGGTATGACGTATGAAATTAAGAACTTTAATAGCTGCAGTCCTCATCACATGAATGCACTTGTCTGGTAGGTGGGTTAATTTATTTTGTTTTGCTTCGTTCAAAGAAGGTTAAAACAATGAAAAGATTGATTGAGAAGAATTTCGTGCTTTAAGAATCGTGCAGCCTAAGCTCCGGTTCTCTTAGACTTTAGTGCTTTAAGATTCGTGCTGTTATTTGCTTCGTCCCCGATCTTTCGGCGATCGTCGTCATCTGGTCTTTGCCGCGGTTCAGGTGCTCCTATTTGATCTCTCCGTCCTTCCTATGGCCTCGGATGCGGCAGATGTAGGCCGGGCTTCCGGGAGGGTCGCGGCGGAAGGAGGGTTCGTTTGGGTGGCTTCGTCCCCGTCACCGGCCACCGTGGCGAGGTTGGAGGCTGCCTTCCCTGAGGTGGTGACCCTCCCAGCTGAGGAGCTTGCTGAGGAGGTGGCCGGGTGGATGCAGACAGCCATCATCGCTCGTTCCTATCATCGATGGGTTCCGGCGGATGCTTTTCTCAGGGAATTTCGGCGCGCCGGAGTTCCTGGAGAAATTGTTCCGACTAGCATGGCATTCCGTTGCCATGTCTTTCGCTTCGAATCTCCCGAAGCTTGGGAGTTAGTGATGCAACGACCATGGGTTATCAACGGACAGGTTATTGGCATCGATGGATGGCGGCCAGATTTCGCTCCGGCTGAGGACTCAATCTTGTCGGCGTTGGTCTGGGTCTGGCTGCCGAACCTCCCCCTTGAGTTCTGAAAAGCTGATTTCCTCAAATCTATACTAGCTATGGCGGGGGAATTCGTCTGTCCTGATGCTGCTACCCTGGCGAGAAACAGAGGAGGTGGCTTTGCTCGGGTTTGTATGCGGATCGACCTATCTCGTCCTCTTCGTCCAGGAGCTCGAGTGCAAAGCCTCAACCAGAGGTTTTGGCAACAATTCTCTTATGAGAACCTTCAAGGGCTATGCTGGAACTGCGGTTCGCTTCATCTGGGAGGTCCCTGCTCTCTCCCATCTCGTTTGGCTGAGGAGGATTCGGCTTCGGCTTCCGTTTTTGGGCCCTGGCTTTCAGCTGTGAGGCAGCGGAGAGGTGCTCCAGGATCTCAGCCTGTGGGAAGGAGAAGCTCTATTCCGAGTGTGTCTGCATCTTCTGCAGCCTTCGTCTCTGCTTCCCCTTCCTCAGTGGATGGGCTTCGCCCTGGGTCAGAGGGTCGGCGTGATGGTTGGAAGTCTCCGGTGAAGGTGGCTCGCCGACAGTTATCCTCATCCAAGGTGACCGCTGAAGGGTCGGGTGTTGTGGTGATTCATCCGGGGAAGAAGAAGTCCCCCTTCTCTTTAAGGAAGGGAGGTGTGCCTGGGGGTGCCGTATTGAAACACTGTGATCAGAAGCAACATCCAGTGAATAAGGAAAGTGCCAGTGATCCTCCTCTGAATAATGTGGTGAAGACTTCCAATCCCTTCTCCTCTCTTGATCTGGAGCTGGGAGCTGAAGGCCACATGGACTGTAGGGACGGGTTCCCGGGTTCCCTGAAGCGGGCCAGACCGGAGGTGTCAATGTCTCCTAGGTCTTTTCCTAAATCGGTGCTCCGGAGGGAAAAAGGAAAGGCCTCTGTGATTAAAAAAGGGGGGGCCACATCTTTTCCTCGTGTCGGACTTGACTTACCCCCTTCTGGCCAGAACGGTGACCTTGTTCGGTCAAGGGGCAGTCTATCCAGGGTTCTGGGCCCTTTGCGGAGGAGATTGACGGATGTCCTGTTGGTCAGGGTCCTGGTTCCGTGTCAAACGGTTCTGCTTTGGAGATGGATGGGCCGCTGGTCTGTTCAGATCTTCAGTCTGATGTTTGCCCTCCGTTGATAGGGGGTATTGCTGACAGCATTATGTTGGAGGACCATGGAGGGGTCCTAGCTTCTCCCAGTCTGTAAATGAGGATTCTTCTGTGGAATGTAAGAGGTGCTCGTAAGCCATCCTTTCGTTCCTCTTTTGGAAGATTGTTGCAGCTGCATAAGTTTGATATATGTGTCCTTTTGGAAACAAGACTGTCGGGTGAGAGTCTGGCACGGTTTCGTAAGCAGATGGCCCGATCTTGGTCCTCGTATGCCATGGAGGCTGAAGGATTGTCAGGAGGTATGTTGGCTCTTTGGCGTTCCACTGCAGTTACGATTGATGCTTTTCATCAGTGTAGTCAGCAGATAAGTATGATTGTCTCTGAAGGTGCTTCTAACCCTTGGCTTTTATCGGCTGTCTACGCCAGTACTGACTATCGGGAGAGAAGGATTCTCTGGTCTGAACTTCATTCCCTTCTTGATCAAGGTATTCCTTCTGTTATTGCTGGGGATTTTAATTGTATTACGGAGCCTAATGAGAAACAAGGGGGTAGACGGGTTACTGGCTCAGCTGACATAACTGAATTCAGATCTTTCATTGATTCTGCTGGATTGCTGGATTTGGGATACTCTGGACCCCAATTCACCTGGTGTAATAATCGGCAGGGTTCTGCTCGTGTTTGGGAGAGGCTGGATAGAGTTATGGCTACAGCTCAGTGGCTTCATTTGTTCCCTGCGGTTACAGTCACTCACCTTTCTAGAATTGCTTCTGATCACTGCCCTATTTTGATTTCCATGGATGTTGTTCATCATCAGCGCAAGCAGTTCAGATTTGAGCAGTTTTGGACTGCCCATTCAGCTGCTCGTGCTATTATTCATCACATATGGCATCTCCCTGTTAGGGGTAATGCAGTTTATCGTTTATCTCGCCGTCTTAAGATGACCAGACATAGATTATCCAGATGGAGTAAAGTGGAGTTGGGGGATTTGGTCAGACATATTGAACAGTTAGAAAGTGATATTAGCGCTCTACAGGCTAAGGAAGATCAGGACGGATTTTTGTAGGCCTCGGACCTCTATTCTCTCCGGGATAAGCTTGCTCAGCATCACTCTCTTCTTCGGCAGCAGGAGGTTTATTGGTGGCAGCGATCCAGGGCTCAGTGGATCTGTGATGGCGATCGTAATACCAGATTTTTCATCAGGCTACTCTGAAGCGGCATACTGCCAATAGGATTCGGAGATTAGTAGATGATGAGGGGAATACTCAGGAGGATACCCAATCTATT
This sequence comes from Calamus simplicifolius, assembly GCA_900491605.1. Classification (NCBI taxonomy): domain Eukaryota; kingdom Viridiplantae; phylum Streptophyta; class Magnoliopsida; order Arecales; family Arecaceae; genus Calamus; species Calamus simplicifolius. The sequence goes on from UESW01004263.1 coordinate 45,553, forward strand.
AGGGAGATGATTCTTCATTTTTTCCAGTCTAGATGGGCTGATTCTTCTGGTGCGGGGGGGCCGGTAATTCCGGTTTCTGATTCTGTGAAAGTCTCTTCCGTGGATAACAGTATGCTGGCCAGATCAATTTCTGCGGACGAGATTAGGGCGGCCCTTTGGGACCTTGGCCCGGATAAGGCCCCTGGGCCTGATGGGTTTCCGCCTTTCTTTTATCGTCATTATTGGGACATTGTGGGTCAGGAGGTGGTATTGGCAATTCAGTCTGTTTTCCTGGCTAAACAAATTCCTGTGGAATGGAATCAGACCTTTATTTCTTTGGTGCCTAAGCATCCTGATGCCTCCCTTCCTCAGCATTTTCGGCCCATTAGTCTTTGCACTACTCTCTATAAGGTCTGTGCTCGGCTTTTGGCTCGTCGTCTTTCTCTGGTGATCCCTCGCCTAATTTCAGCTGAACAAGGGGCGTTTATTAGAGGGCGTTCTATTTCAGATAATATTCTCATTGCCCAGGAATTTATGTTTGATTTGCAGAGAGCTCCGGCCAGGAGAAGTCTTATGGCTGTTAAACTTGATATGGAGAGAGCCTATGACAGACTGAATTGGGCCTTTTTGCACCGCTCTCTTACGGAGTTTGGAGTTGATGGCTTGTTCATTGAGTGGATTATGGCTTGCATTCAGACGCCGTCCTTTTCTATAATTATTAATGGGAGTCCGACCAGATTCTTTCACTCTACCGTGGGGATCCGACAGGGTTGCCCTTTATCCCCTTTGTTGTTTATTCTAGCTGTGGATGATCTGTCTCGGGCTTTCCATCAGGCGCAGAGAGATCGGAGGATAGTCCCATTTTTGGCTGGTGCGGAGGGCCCTTTGGTGTCCCATCTCCTGTTTGCGGATGACTGCATTCTCCTGGGCCAGGCTTCTATTGTTAATGCGTCGTCTTTCTATTCTATTATCCAGCGATATTGTCAGGCTTCGAGCCAGAAGGTTAATTTTCTAAAGTCCACTATATGTTTCAGCCCGAAGACTCCTAGAGCTATCAGGGAAGCCATTATTTCTTTATCAGAAATTTCTACTCAGGCAGACAGATTGATGTATTTGGGGATTCCTATCACAGGAAGACGTCCCCGTTGCTCTGATTACTATGAGCTTGAGAGGAGGATTCATCAGCGTATGGAGGGGTGGCAGGTTACTGGCCTTTCGATGATGGCCAGGATTATTATTATACGCTCGGTTCTCTCCTCCCTTCCCATGTACCTTCTGTCTAATTCTATTATTCCAATTACTTGTCTTAAGAGGATTGAGAGAAGTTTCCGTGATTTTCTGTGGGCTTCTATGCAAGAAGGTCATGGTATGCATCTTCTATCCTGGGAAACTGTCTGCATGCCTATCCAAGACGGCGGGCTTGCGATCCAGTCTCTGATTGTTAGAAGGGATGCCCTTCTTGCCAGACATGCTTCTAGATTCCTTCTGGAGCCGCACTGCCTTTGGAGTACCATGATGCGTGCTAGGTATGGTGCCTGGATGCCGGATTCTTATATCAGGCCACCTCGTGGTTGCTCCTCTTTTTGGAAGGAAGTTTGCAGATTTGGTCAGGCTATCAGGGGTAATGTTACGTGTATGATGGGAGATGGATCATCTATTGATGTTATTCAGGACATTTGGTTTTCGGATATTCCTCTCTCACTATGGCCCTCTTTTATAAGTATTGACATCCCTTATAACCTTCGGGTAAAGGATTTGATTTCTTCTGATCCCCCTGCCTGGCATATCCCCTCTGTGACCCATTTCTTTGGGTTGGAGCTTTCTAGACGTATTCTCTCGATGCCCATTATCCCAGGTTGCTCATCTGACTCCAGACTTTGGCTGAGATCTTGTCTCTCTAGGGCTCCTATCAAGGATTTGATGATGATTCTCAGGCCGGGGTCCCAGCGTTCGATGGATGCTGATTGGATTTGAAGCTTCCCACCCTTCCCAGAGTGCAGCTATTTATGTGGAAGCTTCTATGGGATTGTCTTCCTACTTGTCTTCTTCTTTCTAGAAGGGGTCTATTGATTCATCCGTGCTGTCCTTTATGTAGGGTGGAGGACGAATCCTCTGACCATGCTATCTTTACCTGCCCCAGGGCGAGTCGGATATGGCAGAGGGTAGGTTATTCTTTCAGGATGGACGATCAGGGTTCTCCTCGCTCTTCTTTCTTCCTGGATATTCGTAGAGCTTCTCCGCAGAGGTGCAGCTGTTGGATTGCCACGGCTTATCATATCTGGTTATCGAGAAACCAGATTTTTTCACGGACGACCCTATGTCTTCCTTCAGAATTATGAGGAAAATCAGATCTTTGGTCATGGACTGTGCCTGGGTTGGTTCTCATGTCTCTGGCCTCTGGGGATCCCCTGCTGCTTCGGCAGTGAACCATCATTCGGTGTTCATCTCCTAGGATCCCCCTCCTCCAGGGTTCATCAAAATCAATTTTGATGGTAGTGTCTGTGGCAGAGCTGCTGGTTCTGGTTTTCTCGTCCGTGGCCCTCAGGGTGAGCTTCTGGGAGCGGGAGGTTTTGGTTCTATTGACTCCCCCATCCTGATGTCTAAGCTTTATGCGGCCTGGGCGGGCATTTCTTATGCTGTCAGGACTCTTCAGGCCCATAGGGTTGTCATTGAGGGTGATTCCCTGTCGATTATTTCCTGGCTGCAGAAGGAGAATTGTCATTCTGGTCCTACTAATCCAATGCTGACGGACATTCATTCCATCCTTTCCAAGGTCGACTGTGCCCGGATTCACCATATTTATCGTGAAGCCAATTCGGCGGCGGACTGGGTAGCGTTCTTTGTTGCCCAGCATGCTGGATCGTGGTTTTGGAAGCCGAGCGATCCCTGTCCTTCTATTTTACAGCAAATTTTGTATTCGGATCGTTCTGGGCTGACTCGCACTAGGTTAGTGTGATCGCCCGTTTTTGTACCCCAAAAAAAAAAAAGAAGGTTAAAAAGTATTATAACGCATTCAGTCCTCTCTTAATTAAAAGACAAGATGTATATTATAAATAAGTGGCAAAGTTTCAGCATCGGCAGTGACTTACCAGCAATGGGCATGGGCAGAAAGCTTACGATGCTTCCATTATAATATACTACCAAAAATTAAATTTTCAATGAGGAGTAAATTTTTTTGACTTCATCAAAAAAATTTTGATAAAAAATGTTATCAAAAAATTTTTAAGAAAAATTATCCCTTAAAATAAAATATATGATGTTAATGAAAGTCCTCCTCGATCATAAATCCCTTAATAATTACTGAGAAATCTAAAACTTTTAGCAAGGGATTCACTAGCCTAATTTTTAAGAAAATTTTCTTACTAAAAAAATTAGCTATGATTTGAACCTATGATCAACTAATTACCCATTGCACCAATCTGATTATAGTCACCATGATTTAAACCCACAACCAACTAATTACCGATTGCACCAATCTGATTGCCACTATTCAACCACTTAATAAAGGATGGTTGGCAACAAAGGGTGTAAGCCCAGGTTTTTCAAAAGATTTAAACGAATTAGAGAAACAAAGGAATGGAGGAATTTTTTTTGGTTTAATTAATGGTATTAAATCAGTACATAATATTAATTTTACTTATGACTTTTTTTTGTGCTAATGAAAGAATATGTAAATGACATATGTTTGATATAAGATTTTAAAATTACTAAAGGATTTCTAAAAAAAATCCTCTCTAAATGATTTTTTATTTTTAAAAATATCTTGCCAGCGGATTTATTCCTTAGTAAATACCAAACTTTTCTTATAAATTTCTTCCTAAAACTTATTTAAATAACAGTCACTGATCCCTTCCGGATTACTAAGGGATTTTTAAGAAATTTATCAAGGGATATATATCCTTAGCAAATTCCTTAGAGATTCCTTGTTGTAACTAGATTTTGAATGTAATTTAAAATTTTTTGAAAATGCCTTTCTAATCCCTTAGTAATTTTATAAGGGACATATTCCTTAATGAAAAAGTTTAATCAGAGGGGATAACCCTTATTTAATCATGGGTTATCCTCTAAACTTATTTCCTAGCAATCCTAGAAATAACTAAAGTTATTTTTTGATGGCAAATCTGTTATTTAAGAAGATGATTATCTTTTAAGCTATTTCTTAGATAAATGCTATACTGTACATATTTATCTAAAAAATATTTTATGAATCAAACATTACCTTAGAAAAATGGTAAGGGCCAAACTCTGGCCGTCCCCACAAGGGTGACTTGTTGCCATCCTCTGACTTCCGTTCCCATGGTTCCGCGTCTGCTATCTCTGCACCGAGTGTTCCAAGTGTTAGAAAAATTTGTTTTTTTCTTTTGCAAAATTCATTTATTAGAAAAATGCTAGATAATTAATCAGAAAGGTTATACTAGAAATTTAGATTAAAATCAAAAATAAAAAGAATCAAACTGGTCGAGGCGTGTTAAACACTGCCCTAAGGACAAGTTTTCGCCCCCTCGTGCGGGTTGTTGGCGAATTGTCCCCAAGGTACAACGACCTGATTTGATTCGATCCTCCTACCGTGAGCACGATCGGGTGGAGGTTCAAACCCAGTGATTCTTCAGATGCCCAAATAAAATAATAAAATAGTTAAATCAATCTTTTACCACCAGTAGTTTGTTGAGACAGATTTTCTTGGTTAGACTCCTTGAGATAGCATGGATTTGCAGCAACAAGATCTTCAAGGATTGAAATTGCAGCAACAAGATCTTCAAGGATTGGAATTGCAGCAACAAGATCTTCAAGGATTGGATTTGCAGCAACAATATCTTCAAGGATTGGATTTGCAGCAACAAGATCTCCAAGGATTTCAGCAACAAGATCTTCAAGGATTTCAACAACAAGGATTTTGCAGTAACAAGATTTGTGGCAATGGTTTTTATCTTCACTTTTCTTTTCCTTTAGATTATCCATATTTTATATAAAAAAAATATTACCGTTCCTTCTTGTTACCGTTCCTTCCCAAACGGAAGGAAAAACGGATTTTCGGAAATCACGGAATGCTCGCTGCGAGCGTTCCGCAAAACGCTCATCGCGAGCGTTTCGTTTCGAGTGCGTCCCACGCGAGCATTTAATGCTCGCGTGGGTCGGTTACACCCCACTTCCTTTTTTTTTTTTAACTTTTAACAAACGGTAAAGTCAACAATCTCCCACAAAAGTTAAAAAAAATAATAATAAAATTAAAAAAAATAAGGGCATCTTATACTGCGCAATAGGTGAGGTGTCTTGTGGACTTGAACCTCACTTAGTGTTGATTGTATACATCTGAAGGAACCATAGTGGATTAGACCTTGAACTAGGTCCTTGACTCAGACTTCTACTAATCACACACACAGCATGAATCAATTGGGTTTAAGCGGTCAGCGCTATTAAAGGCCTTGCGCTTAGTACCTTGATTTTTCATGAGAATTAAGGTTAGCCCAAACCTTTAGTCACGGCCTTATATGACAATTCTCATATATGTGAATCCTCCAAGGGTATTTATGACTAATACCCTGCAGATAACCTACCTCGGATCCATTAAGAGAATCACTCAACCTTACACAAATTTACTTTGTCACTTTATAAGAGCACTCATCATAGGGATGGGTTGAAATTTTTTAAAATTTATGCTCTAACACGATCACTCAATCAGCTTCGTTTCTACCACATTGAACCTCATTCATGGGATCTCCAATCACAGAGGTTGGGTATCCACTGCTGGTGACCAAATAATGGGCTTAAGCCACATCCCCTCGATGAATCTAGGACTCCATTCCTAGATAACTCCTTGGTTAATTAGTCTGCCAAAATCTTCTCGGCAAATTCCAAAGAGATAATATTATTTTTGGACTAGACCTCAAATAAGAGAATCAGGCAAAGATATATTAGAATTGAATATCCAAATATAAGGTAAACAATAAGTTGGATATTCCAACTGTCATGAGTAAATTATAAAAACTTTTATTAAATCTCATGGCAATAGATTTCAAGAGACTCAAAATAGAGCATTTATATGACATACCTTATCACAGCATCCAAGTTCATCCATTCTTTGCCATTTGGTAACATAAAAGATTCACAATAGTAGGTAAGCAATAAGTATTTGCCCAATGCTGCCACTTTTGTCTAGCAACTTCAACACAACAAGGAGATATTAAATATTGATCACTATACCGGAAAACACTTATCTGGAACAGAAAAACTTTTGCATTTATGTAAGAATGCAAATATATATACTAGTAGCTGCACTTGAAAGTTAAATAATAAAATAATATAAAAATATATCTATATACAAGCACGCATATATCATGTTCACAAGTGCAAGCATGTGTGTTTTTTTAACAAGGCTTTGTTTTCATGCTGAATGGTTAACCACCTATTTGATGACTTCACCCCTTGTCCATTTATCTAGTAAACAAAGTAATTCACTTTCTGATTAGCACTTCAGCTTTATATTTGTTAGCTTTGTTAGTTACTAAACCAACTTGAGGAGAGAATAAGTATACATATTACATATGTACTTGGGCACTAAGATGTGACAAGCCCCACCTGATTTGCATACGTCTGTGTACCTATATGCACACATGTATAAATGCGTATGTATTTATATACATATAATTAAACATGTGAATGTTCGGTGAATTGAAAGAAGCCTCTGACATGTTGAACAAACCATATGCACACACACCAAGATTCAAGCTTCAACTTCTAACAAGTCAGAAGACAAATGAAGCTCAACAGTGTCTAACATTTAGAATAAGACAACAATGTCATATGTTATTATTTTTGTTGTGTCTTATTTATCAGTTTAGTATATTTTATGCTCACCATATATCGCTCGAGGCATGTCAAAATGTATTAAAATTCGATACTACAAATGAAGCAGATAAACCAAATAATGATTGTTTGTACTAAAACAATTGCATAGCAAATTGCAGAGATAGCTGGACAGTCGCTTTTATTATAAGCTAAGTACATTACCATGATTGCCCAATCTATTTAATAACCAATATTTGTTACACCAATTTCTGTCCATGTATGTGCATGAGCACTTAACAGTCCGATGGTGAAGATAAACTGAGTATTCATTTTACCATATATTTAACAAAAATTAGTAAGGAAGAAGAAAAATGACGTGTATCAACTAACTATTTTAAAGCAACATAGCACAACAATCCCTTCCAACGGTAAAAAGATCAACTTATGAAATATAATTTAAAGCATTGCAGCAATGTTAATATTTTGCCCAAGAAAAATAATAAGTATTCAAACCATAATCTTTTCCCCTTAAATCTTGGGCCCAATGGATGATCATAATTTAGCATAGCAATATTTGCACCATTAATGCACATGCATTTCAGAGTGGCATAAAAACTTTATATGTTGAGCAAACTCATGCAAAAGCAGAATGAGTAAATGGAATCAAAATCTAGCAATCTCTAGAGAAGAAGGAAAAAATCTGATCCTTAGCTGTTGGAAAAATATTTTTGATCTTACAAAAAATTCCTTTCTAAAAATTGCTAGAAATATGTTATAGAAATTTATATATACAAATAAAATAAAACCAAAAGATAAGATGGATCAAACCAGGACCGAGGCGTGTTAGACACTGCCCTAAGGATCAGATTTTCGCCCCTTTGTGCAGGTTGTTGGCGATCTGTCCCTAAGGTACAACGACCTGGCTCGACCCGATCCTCCTACTATGAGCACGATCGTGTGGAGGTGCAAATCCAACGATTACCTTCAGATGTTCAAGAAAATATTAATAAAAAAAAGAAGAAAAATGAGATAAAACAGATCAGGGCTACTCCAAATCATTCTATATTGATTTCTACCCTTAATCTGAATTCCTAAGCCTATTTATAGGCTCGGCCTATAAAAACTCCAACGGCTCGGCCCATAATGGCCTTAAAAGCCTAATGGCCGTTAGCCCCAAATTACATCAAAAACGATTTACAAATTAAATTATTTGAGCCGTTTCTGAAAGTTGGTCACATAAAAGTCACCAACGTTCACACAAAAGTCCGTTGAGGCAATGGACATCCATGCAACGGAAAGAACGTCCGCGAGCGAAAACGCTCGCGGGCGTTCTTTTTTTTTTTTTATAAACTTTTTCCAACACCAAGGTCCTCCCATTGGTCATGGGATAGGGCCCAAAACCTCTCCTTGTGTGACAAAGGTCGTGGCCCCGTCACCCTCGTCCCCGGACGAACCACAAGTCAAGGGGGAAAACGGTTCGCTGATCACCGTCACCGGAGTCGAAAGCAACTCTAAACCATCCTCCTCCTCCTCCTCCCTCTTCTTTCCTTCCACGTGGCAGATGATTTCATCGTTCAAAAGGCTGCGCCAAACCTAAAGAATTCCGGTTCACAACTACTGGGCTTGGCATCTTCGGTATATATCCTCTAAATTTCTCCCTTCTTTTTCCACGTAGCAGGTGCTTTCATTGTTTTATGGATAGCGATAGCTAACCGTTCTCATTCAGAAATTCAAGTACTGGACTTGGCAGCCCGCCGGCTATAGATTTCGTTTTGCGAGGAAATGCGATTGCTTTTTGACAAGGCGCTCTTGTTCTTGTGGCTGCCCTGTCTACATCTTACCAATACCATTAAAAAAAAAAAAAATTCATCTCAATATACAAAAGAAAATAACAAAAAGATCCCTTCAAATTTGATTAATTTACATATAAATCTTAAAAGATTTTTTTTTTAAAAAAAAACAAAAACAAAAACTACTATTTTGATATAGAAAGGCACACTCTATTTACCCCTATCATGAGATAATGTTAGTATATCATGGCTATATATGTGACAGTAAATTTTTAAGTGCAATCAAATTAAAAGCAGTTTTTGAGCGCCCGTGAGAGGAGGACATACAAAGTAATTCATTTTGATGAAAAGATTAGCACTAAATATTAAGACTATCATTTGAACCACTTGTTAAGCATTAATACAAATTAATTGGTGCTTTATAGAATATCGTCCTCGTTCAAAGAGAAAAATCTTGTCTATATATATATATATATATATATATATATGATGTTTACCCTTTTTCTTTTGCATTTTATTTGTATTTGTTGGCCGGGGATCGCTATAGGACAATAAGCAACGTCAGATTAATGATCTTTTTGTCAAAATTGTGTGATATAACTAGAGGATGAGCTACTCTATGTCAGATTTTCTTTTAACTAGTCAAATAAGCCATGGTATACATAGATGACGGATGAAATTTCATGGTTTGATGGAGAGTATAGTCATGGTAATAAAATTTGTTGGTAAAAAGTTTTTTTTAAAAAATGGTGGAACGCCTGCCAACGTTTGAGCGGAACGCTCATGGACGTTCACTAACTCACACGAGCGTTCGCTTGCGTGAGTGGCACAATCATTGCGCGAACGTTCGCCTAAATAGCGTTCCGCGAACGCTCATTCATGATGTTAAAAAGAAAAAAAAAAAACTCTCTAACTCACTCTCCCGCTCAATCTCTCCCAGAACGTCTCACGTTCTTTGTCTCTCCCTTCATTATTTTGATGCTATTCGGCGTCAGTCTGTCCGTGAAGGGAAAAGGACAGCAGGGGGCAGCGTTATTACCAGTACAGAGCACTATTAGCTATCAGCCTTTACATCCTGATCACCTCTTGGCAAGACGGAGGCAGCCGAAAGAGAGAGGAAAGAAAGAGAAATGACTGCATTGGAGTCCTTAAAAAAAACTCTCTCAACTCATTTTTTTTAAATTTAATTTTTTATTATTTTATATTTATTAATCATTTTTTTTGGACATCTGAAGGAGTCATTGGGTTGCACCTCTACGCGATCGTGTTCGTGGTAAAAGGTTCGGATCAAGCCGAATTATTGTATCTTGGGGACAGATCGTCAATAATCTACATAAAGTGACAAAAACTGATTCTTAAGCAGTGTCTATCATGCTTCGGTCCATGCTCGATTCTTAACTTTTTTTTAATTTTAATTTTTTTATGCATTTAAATTTTTAGATTAAATTTTTAGTAATTTCTAGGAAAGAGTTTTACAAGATCAAAAGTATTTTTCAACATCTAAGGATCAATTTTTCCTTTTCACTAGAATCATACAAACCAAAGTTATCGCATGCACAAATTTCTTGTAGATTGAGGGTTCTATATTTGGTTCTTATTTTTATTGATGTTTTTTATAAATTCATTGTCTCCCATAATTCATGTTACAGACACTGAAAAAAAAATTAATGAGGTTTGCTTCAGTTTGGTGCATGTCTTGCTATGCATAATGGTGAAGCTGGAATGATTCTAACATAGTTCTAGAACATGTATTGATCGGGGACATCATTTCCATCTGGTGTTGTTTCTGGTTATAGACTTCATGTCAAATGTTCCGTATGGTGACTGGATCCTCTTTTGGCAGCTTTATCATGTAACGTTTTGACAATTCCACCTCCCACCTTGACTACATGAGTTTGACTTTCTTCTGTTGTAATGCTATAGTAGTTTAAGGAGGAGCTTTTGGTTGATGATCTATCTTGCCGTGCAAGGTTCATAGAAGTGTACTAAAATGTCCATTAATGCAGATGGATGAATAAGTCTGTCTTATAACCTCAGTCTAGTAGTTGGGTCTGTTAGATACAGTTGGGTTAGTAAAATCTGTCAATAGATATACTAGACTAGCATACTACAAGGTGGAGACGGTTAGTGAGAATGTGGTCAAGGGACTACATACACATTCATCGGCATATATGGCATTATGCATTGCATTTTAAAATGGTGAGCAAAAATAATCTGGTCCAGCACCGATCAGTACTTGAAACTTTATTTTGTTATGTTGGAGTCAACCAGTAGTCTAATTTATATTTTGAATTTTTTTAATTAAAATTTATTTAAAAAGTTATATTTTATGCTATCAAACATTGAATCGTAGCACACACAGAAAACTTAACCCAATGGTAATTTTTAGCATCTATTTCTGCATTTTGTTGTTATTTTAAAGGGTCATTTGTACCTTCTCTCTCCATCCATGTATAGGACATAACATTAGATTTTTGTAATGTATACTTATGAAAGATTCTGTTGCAATTACTGGATAAGATTTTGCAATTTAATAATATAAGTTGATTGCATATAATTTCTTTTTATGCTTTGAAATTATATAGTATGAGAAAGTTATATTTCTTTCATTTTTTGTTTTAAGTCTTGATGAACTGTTCCTTATAAATATTCGGTCTTCTTAAGTATGAAGCTTCAACCTCATCATATTAATTTTCATATCGTGCTTCATTTGAGAGATGTATTGTCTACTTCGAATTGGTACGTTGATTCTTGACTATAAATAGGAAAAAACTAGTGTTAGTGAAAACTCAAATCATTCCTTTTGATGGTAGCATGTGATCTGTGAAAATCTTTGGTGTGTTATGCTCATTATATGGAATGGTGACTTTGTGATCGTTTAGGGTTGGCTTTAGAATTCAAACATTTGGATATGCGGACCTAGAATAGAAGTCAAAATGTTTCTAGATCGTTTGTTCCTTCTTATCTTGATTTCCGTGGTCTTTTGTAGCCGGTCATTGTATTTCTCTATTACTGCAAACTTCACAATCTTTGGATGGATATATCCCTTACAACTTTTGATTGCTTGTGATGGAATCCAGTAACTCATCTGTTTATTGACATATGCTTAATGCATTTTTTTAGGTGGCTGATCTCGGTGCGTCGCCAACATTACTATAAAAAGTTAAATAGACTACATTAGGTTTTAGAAAAAAGACTACGTTTTTCGTAAAAAATATAGTCTTATATTTCACAAATTAAAAGACTACATCTTATATTTAAAACGTAGTCTTAAATTATCTAAAAATAAAAAGACTATGTTTTTAAATAAGACGTAGTCTTATATAAAAAAACTACGTTTTTAATTAAGATAGTCTTATATATGATAATATAAAAAGAATACATTTTTAAATAAACGTAGTCTTATATTATCTGATAATATTTTAGACTACGTTTTTAATTAAGATGTAGTCTTATATTATCTGATAATATAAAAAGACTATGTTTTTAATATCTTATAATATAAAAGACTACATCTTATAATATAAAAGACTACATTTTTAATTAAGACGTAGTCTTATATTATCTGATAAAATAAAAAGACTATTTTTAATATTTTATAATATAAAAGACTACATTTTTAATTAAGACATTTTTAATTAAGACGTAGTCTAATATAATTTTCCTCTTCCTAATTCACTTCCCCCTTTTCCTAAACGAAACCCTCGCGATACCCAAAATCAAATTTCTTTCTTCATCTGCAGTTTTGTTCTAGGGTTTCGTTTGTAGAGACTCCACCGCCCACCACGCTGGATTAAGGTTGAGGAGACTCCACCACCATCGATCAGAATTTCATTTACAAGGACTCCATCACCAGGCAGGATTAGGTTTTGTTCTTCACCAGGCTGAGATTCAACTGTAGGTAAATTTTTTTTAATCTAACGACGAGAAGAGGGCAAGAGGGGTGCCGGCATGGGGTTTGGCTCGGGCCCGGCGGCGTGCCCACCGGGCCTGAGCCACGGCCGACAGCCTCATCGGACCTGGAGAGGCATCCGGTGGGGGACGCCGAGCCTGAGCGCATCCAGCGTCCGGAGAGCGGAGGAGAGGGCCGCAGCCCTTCTCCTGTGCGAGAGCCAAATCGGCTCCCACGTTCACGCGCCGGGCCTGAGCCACAGCCGATAGCCCCACCAGACCTGGAGCAGCGTCCGATGGGGGACGCCGAACCTGAGCAACGTCCGAAGAGTGGAGGAGAAGGTCGTGGCCCTTCTCCTATGCTGGAGCCAAACCGGCTCCTGCGTTGTTTTGGGCCCGACGGCGTGCTCGCCGCCTCGCTGGGCCTGAGGGTTGACCAAAGACCCCCACCGGTGCCAGGAGAGCGTTCGATGAGGGTCCGATCGGCTGGCATGGCCAGCCGTACCACTGGCTCAGTGAGGAGCGCATAAGGGAGAGAGAGAGAAAGAGAGAAAGAGGGAGAGAGAGGGGGAGGCCGCGTCGGCGGCCGGCCCTGGACCGGTCGATGGCCGGTCTGCCCAGCAATTGGCTAGCGGTGGCCCTGGCCGCCGACAGCTCTCCCTGTTTCGGGAGAAGCAGGGGAGAGGGAAACAGGGGAGCCTTGTTTGGGCTTTTTGGGCCGGGTTGGGCCAATCTGTGAGCCTAGTTGGCCCGAGTTTTTGAGCCCTGTAATGGGCCGTGGTCAGAAAAAGGAATCAGCGTTGATCCTAGTTTTGGGAGTATTTTTATTTCCCCTTTTGGATTGTTATTCGGGAAGATATTCAAGCCCAAAGTTGGGCCCATGAATAGATTTGGGTAGCAATTAGGGAATACTTTATCATTTCAATTTTAGAGATTTGATGGAGGAAATTGATGATGTAGGTACCCAGAGGTCCTAATGTTATAGGCTAATTTTTTTTTTTTTTTTTAAATAAGGTGATTGTTGTTTTTCTTTTTTTTTTTAAAAAAAATAAAGATTGTTTATATGTTTTTGAACATAATATCTTTTCCATTTTAGGAACATAGATGGTGGATTCATCGGGCATGAAAGTAGGTCCAAAGAGATAATGACAAAGTAAAGAAAGCTGAACCACTGTAAGTTATTATTTATCTTTTTAATTTACTTGTTATCTTTCAAATTTTTAGTTTGTTAGATAAAATTAATTATATTTGTTGATTTAATTAAGTTTGATTTAATTAAGTAGTTACTAGTATTTTTTGAATTTAAACAGAGTAGATAAGTCATGGTACTCTGCTGATAGACGTAAAAAAGATACGAGGATGGTGTCGAAGTTTTTTGAATCATGTTAAGAAATTTAGATAACCTTAGTTCCATACATTGCCCATGCATAAAATGTGGGAATATGAAAGTTCATGATATCACAGTGGTTAAAGATCATCTTTTTTGTAATGGTATCGACTCAAGTTATGACGTATGGATATGGATGGCGAAAACATATGTAATGTTGAGAAAGATAAGTATACCTTAAATGCTGAAGAATGTTGTTTTCAATTCAATGATGATATTGATGCTGTGGAAATGGTTGAAGCAGCCAGAGATCTATTTGAATGTAATCCAAAGAAATTCGTTGACTTGTTGGATGATGATGAGTGCCCTTTATACACTGGTTGTAGTGGGTTCACTAAGCTTTCTGTTTTGGTACGATTATACAACTTTAAAACAAAATATTGGTGGAGCGATGCAAGTTTCAATGAGCTATTAAGCTTTTGGAGTGACGTGCTTCCAAAAGGAAATTTGATGCCAACATCAATATATGAAGCAAAAAAGACATTGTGCGCCTTAGGAATACAAAATGAAAAGACACACGCATGTCCAAATGATTGCATATTGTAAAGAAATGCAAACAAGGAATTAATGTATGTCCAAATTGTTCTGAATCAAGATGGAAGATTCCTAAAGGATCCAATCTTCCAAAAGTAGGCATGCCGGCAAAAGTTCTTGGTATTTTCCCTCCATACCCAGGTTTAGAAGAATGTATGGTACTCGTCAAATATCAAAAGATTTGACATGGCATTCCAGTGAAAGAGAAGTTGACAATTACATGCGACATCCAGCAGATGCAGCATCATAGAAATTAATAGACCACGAATGGCCTGATTTTTCATGTGAGCCACGAAATCTCCGATTGACACTTGCAGCAAATGGGATAAATCCACATAGCTCCTTAAGTAGTCGTTACAATACATGGCCTGTCATACTTATTACTTACAATCTCCCACCATGGTTGTGTATGAAGCAAAATTCATGATGTTAACCTTGTTGATATGGATCCTAAGCAGCCGGGAAATGATATTGACATCTTCTTGCAACCACTTATTGATGATTTAAAAATGCTATGGGATGTCGGTGTTGAAATTTATGATGCATATTTGCAAGAGGTATTCACCTTAAAGGCGTATTACTATGGATGATAAATGATTTTCCCGCGTATGAAAATTTGAGTGGTTGCAGTGTTAAAGGTTATTTGGCTTGCCCAATTTTGTTAAAAATACACAGAGTATACTTAAAACATAGTCGAAAAAATGTGTACTAAGGTCATAGGAAATTTTTGCACAGAAATCATCCATATAGAAGAGCAAAAAAGGCATTTAATGGTTGTCAAGAGTTTGATGTTGAGCCTAAACCTTTAACTGGAACAGAAATTTTACAAAAGACCAGAAATATTAATTATGTGTATGGGAAAAAGCAAGCAAATACAGTGCATATTGAGAAATCAAAAAGAAGGACAAGGTTTCAAGGCAAAGTCTAAACTTGCATGGAAAAAAAGGTCGATATTTTTTGATCTTGAATATTGGGAGTTTCTTCATGTACGTCATGTCTTAGATGTGATGCATATTGAAAAAACGTATGTGAGAGCATCGTGGGAACCCTTCTTGATATACCTGGAAAGTCAAAGGATGGACTAAGCAGTCATTTAGATCTAGTAAATCTAGGAATTCAAAGTGAACTACAACCAATAGTGGGTGAAAAAAGGACATATTTGCCTGCTGCAAGTTACACACTTTCTAAGGCTGAGAAAATCAAATTTTGCAAGATGTTATTTGCACTTAAAGTTCTAGATGGATAATGCTCTAACTTAAGAAATTGTGTTTCTATGGAAGAATTGAAGCTTTATGACCTAAAATCTCATGACTACCACACTTTGATCCAATAAATTCTTCATTGGCATTACGAGGATTGTTGAATAAGAACATGAGATCCACAATAACTAGACTAAGTTTGTTCTTCAATGCACTTTGCAACAAAGTTGTGGATACTTGCAATGTCAATTTGCTACAAGAAGAATTTGTGAAGACTTTATGTTGATGGAAAAGAATTATCCTCCTTCATTTTTTGACATAATGGTTCATTTAACAGTACACCTTGTACGCGAAGTCCAGTTATGCGGACCAGTCTATTTAAGATGGATGTATCCTTTTGAAAGATTTATGAAGATCTTAAAAGGATATGTACGCAATCGCAATAGGCCAGAAGGTTACATTGCAAAATGTTATATTGCTGAAGAAGCTATATAATATTGTTCGAGTACTTGTAAATATGAAAGCTGTTGGGATCCCATCAATGTGAAATGAGTGTGATGGTCAACACAGTATTGGAAAACCACTTTCTGGTTCTCATGTATTTACAGCTGATGCGAAAGAGTTGGAGCAAGCACATCTTTATGTGTTGGAAAATACAACAGAAGTTGCAGCCTATGTAGAGTAAGTCAAACTCATCACAGTTATTTGAGTCTCATTAAATGTTCTTATTTTTAAAGTATGTGGTCATAACTAAATAAGTTCTAATATATAGGCAACACATGGAAGAATTGAAGGCAACTAATCGAAATAAAACAAGGAGACAAAAGTGGCTTCAGGATGAGCATAATCGAACATTCATAAATTGGTTGCATGAAAAGGTGTATGACTATGTGCTTGGCATCTTCTAGGAGATCATGATTTGTTTAACTTAACTATCATTTATGTTGCTGAATCTTAAAAATAAATGTAGGTTGCGTCTGAGATTAAGGAATCCAGTAACGTCATTTCTAATACGCTGAGGTGGATATCTCATGGATCCCAACCCCGTTGGAAATATTTTTGATCTTGCCAAAAACTCTTCCTAGAAATATAATATATAAATTTAAATATATAAATTAAGTTAAAAATAAAAGACAATAGATCAAATCAGGATCGAGGCGTGTTAGACACTGCCCTAAGGATCAATTTTTGTCCCTTCATGCAGGTTGTTGGTGATCTGTCCCAAGGTACAACGACCCGGCTCGACCCGATCCTCCTACTACGAGCACGATCGCGTGGAGGTGCAAACCCAAAGATTACCTTCAGATGCCCAAGAAAAGATCAATCAAAATAAAATGAGATCCAAAAACTTATAGGCTACTCCAAAACCATTCTACTCCATCTTGAATCATTGAGCCTATTTATAGGCTCGGCCCATAAAAGCTCCAACGGCTTGGCCCATAATGGCCTTAAAGGCCTGATAGCCGTTAGCCCCAAATCACGTCAGAAATGGCTCACAAAATGATTGTTTGGGCCTTTTCTGGACGTTGATGAAAAGATATGATGTATATCTTATAAATGGAGTTTGATTTCACACCTAAAAATGTGATAGTACCAGATGCGTTCAGAATAGTGGTGTCACCTTAACTGCTAAAATAATGCAAGTATCTAGTTCGAAGGACAAGAACCCGATAATTTCAAATATGTCCTTTTATGGGGTTCTTCACGATATATGGGAACTTGATTGTATTGAATTGAATGTGGTAGTTTTTAAGTGTCAATGGGTTGAGAGCTCTAGTGGAGTTAAAGAAAATGAAGATGGATGCACATTGGTCGATCTTATCAAAATCGGACATAAGTCAGATTCTTTTATTTTGTCTACTCATGCCCAGCAAGTGTTTTATGTAGAAGATGGAAATGATCCAGCTTGGTCGATTGTAGTTCCAAACTTAAGGCACAAGTTTAATGGTTATTCAAATGATGATGAGTTATGTGATATAGTATTAGAATATTGTGTTATCAGATCAGTGCCTGATATAGTCTTTTGATATTATGGATGATTCTCATCTACCTTATGTGGGATGATAGTGAGGGTACTTGGATTGCCAATAATTAACATGAAATGGTAATATCTTTGTTAATCATATATTCATTTATTTTTACTATTTTATTATATTTATTTTTATACATTATGGTTTTTATTAAAATAATGATAATTTACTTTATTGTACAGGTTGCTGACTGCGAATGA
Organism: Calamus simplicifolius; assembly: GCA_900491605.1. Classification (NCBI taxonomy): domain Eukaryota; kingdom Viridiplantae; phylum Streptophyta; class Magnoliopsida; order Arecales; family Arecaceae; genus Calamus; species Calamus simplicifolius. Next base: position 63,349 of record UESW01004263.1, read on the forward strand.
AGAACCTGCGTCAAGCGCAGAAAAGGTCAAAAGAAAAAGGGGTCTAACAATTATGCCTAGAGTAGTAAAAGCTAGGTCTCATGGAGAAGTAAAGGAGGTGACTTACAATAAAAGAGGACAATCTTTAGGGGAGGTTAATACAGAAATGCAAAGTTATCTAGGTATTATAGCCAGAACCACTGTGCCTATTAATTTCAAAAATTGGCATTTAGTTCCTGAAGAACTGAAAAACAAAATTTGGATGCAAATAAAGGTGAATTTTTTCTTAATTATTTTAATTAAATTTTAATTTTATTAGTATGCTCTTATGTATTTCTATGTTTTTGTAAAAAGCTTATAATGTGCCAATTGAAGGACAGAAACATATTCTGTCATCTACTTGTATAAAATGGAGACAATTTAAGTTCAAGTTGAGGACAAAATTCTTGAATTCATTGGAGATAGGCGACCCTTATTTGACAACCCTCCTAAGAACTATCCATTCATAAAAAAGGATGCTTGGAATGCCTTTGTCAGCAGGTATAGTTCTCCAGAATTTCAGGAATAGTAGGTTGCAAAGTGAAAGAGCAAAAAGCAATGAGTATCGACATCATTCATTTAGGCATGGATTTGTTAATGTGGAAAAAAGATAGTAAGTTTTGAATATTTAGTTCTACATTGTTGAGTAATTATTAGCTAATTTTTTAAGCTTATATTCGTTGTCTATTAATTATAGAAAAAAAGATGGGCATCGATGAAGACATTGGACAAGTGTTGTATGGAAAGCTGTTTATTTAAAAGGTGATGGTTCTGATAGTGAAGTCATCCAAGAAGTCATACAGAAGATTGTAAGTAAATCTGTTATTGTTCATGTAATAGCTAATTATAGATTCTTTTATAACTTCATAATAGCTAATTATAGATTCTTTTATAACTTCCTAATGTATGGTTCATTTTGTCTACATATCAGGATGAATATACAATGAAGGTGAAAGATAAATCAATACAAGAATCGGGACAAAAAGATATACTAGGAATGGCATTGGAAAATCCCGAACGTGGTGGTCGAGTAAGGAGTGTTGGAGGTATGGTTACCCCTAAAATCTATTTCAATCTTTGAGAAGAACGAAAACAAGCAAAATCTTAGAACAATTGTTAGAAGAACAAAAAAAACTGAATCAACAACAAAGAGAAGATGCCGAGGAAAGAAAATCATTACTTGATCAACTACATCAACAGTTAAGAGAAATTCCAAAAATTGCTGCAAGTGCTCATTAATATGTTTCAGAGAAAGGTAGCTGCTGCTCAGTTAAAAAACTGCATCCAAATAAAACTGTTGCTAATTCTGATACACAAAATGAGGCAAGTATAGAATTAGTTACCATTGGACAAATAAACATACAAAAGGTATGTTAATATTTACTTATATTTGTAGCATTTTATTTAAATTCATAGTACTTATATTTTCTAATGTTATTGCTTTGAAGGAAAAACCATGCAAATTGGCAATAGGATCTATTGATAATATAATTAGATATGGTACAGTGATTGAGAATGTAGCACCAAACTCTACTGTACATGGAGTTCTTTGGGTATTCATAATTATCGTGTATCTATTGATGCTTGTTTTGACGATGATGCTCTCCTTCCAATAACAATTGGTGATGATCCTGTGAAAGTTAAAGATTTTGTTGGTTCTCACGTTGCATGACCTCAATCATTAGTTATTGATGATCCAATCAAGGTATCTGAAACTTCTTAACTTATCCATAAATTTGTGATTAATTTATATTGATAAACTATTTGCTATATAGCATTTGTGAATTGAATTTCATTATTATAACAGGCCAAGACTGTCCGGCCATAAAAGTTATAGATAAAAAGAAAGAAAAGGGTTCATGGAGTTTGTCATATTTAAAGAATCATATTGCAAAAAGTTTGGGAGATACAAATACAATAACTGTGGTATTGGATGTTGGTGTCTTTGATCATGAACGGATCTGTTATATTATTCGTAAAGATATTGATAACTTTTGCTCAATGGAGGAGATTAGTTGTAGTTGTATTGTGTTATATATGAGGTAATAAGATATTTTTATATTTTTTGCGTTTCATATGCAATCACTAGATGTTACAAGTTTCTAATAATAACCACGGGATTGAATAATTTGATTTGTGTAGCTATTTGTACAACCAACTCAGGAAATCAAAACTACTCAACTTGTATGGCTTCGTAGACCCTGCACATATCTCTATACACTCTGGATCAGCTGGAGTATGATCAGATTTTATTGCTAAAAAATTAGAGCATTGTAATATGGATCAATTGTTTCTAGCACCTTATAGTTTTTTAATGAAAATTGATACTTTTGATATTATGTTAATTATTTTATTATGTTTATGAAGGAATCACTGGTCCTTGGTGGTTATTGACCCTCATGGGGACAAAGTGTATTTTTGTGATTCTATTGGACGTTCAATTGGAAAAGAATTGAAAGGTGTTATTAATACGTAAGTATTTATTTCTTTTTAATTTTATAGTAATTTGTCTGTGTTATATCATTTGAGTCTCACACTATTATTATACTTTGCTATATTAGTGCACTCAAAATATACAACGCTAAAGCTGAACGAGTTGCAGGAAAAACACTTATTTGGGAGTCAGTTAAGGTATATTGACTTGCAAATTCTTTTTATAATTTATAAAATTAGATCTTATTTTTTAAGTCTTATAAAAACTTTTAAATTCATCTTTCAAGTGTCCTAAGCAACCATTAGGTATTGAATGTGGCTATTATGTCATCATGTATATGAAGGAGATCATTGAGAATCATATCATTTCAACTGATGAAAAGGTAGGTTATTATTGCATACATGATTCATATATATAAGTAGTATTTTTATGGTTTTAGATTTTTTTGTCATGTGTCATTTAGTGCTCTTTTCTGAGTAACTTATGTGTATATATGCAGTTTGCTGAGAAGAAAACTTATAAACAAGAAGAGATCGACATTATGTGTGGAGAATGGGTCGAGTACTTGCAAGGTTTTATTTGAATAAAATGGCACTAAATGTATTTCATATTGAAAATGTATTGAAGAAAATTGGATATTTTAATTCAATGTATTTGAGATTTTTTGGAATATGTTTGTATGATGACCGTATTGGATATTTATATGACAGTATTGGATATTTCAATTCAATATTTTTAGAATTTTTCTGGAATTGAAAGTATATGTTTGTATGATAGGATTGGATATTATACTATGTTTTCAATATAAAATGTAGTCTAAATGTACATAATAGACTACATTTTCTGATGAAAAAGTAGTCTAAATGTATTTAAAGACTTCATTTTTTTGCCTTTTAACTACAGTTTCTGATAAAAACGTAGTCTAAATGTATTTAAAGACTTCATTTTTTTACCTTTTAACTACAGTTTCTGATAAAAACGTAGTCTAAATGTATTTAAAGACTACAATTTTTTGACCTTTAACTACAATTTCTGATAAAAATGTGGTCTAAATGTATATAAAGACTATGTTTTTTGACTTTTAACTACAATTTCTGATAAAAATGTAGTCTAAATATATTTAAAGACTATGTTTTTTTTTTTACTTTTACTGCGTCTAAAAATGTAGTCTAAACCAGGGACTTTTAACTACACTTTTTTTTTTTGACTACACTCAAAAAGACTACATTTTTTAAAATATTTTAACCGTAGTCTATATATAAAGACTACGTTTTTTAGACGTAGTCTAATTAAATTTCTTTTTAAGAAGATCTAGATTTTCAGTTTTCAAGGTTTTGTTTTTTGTTCTTAAAATCTTAAAATCACTAAACAATTCATTGAAAGCATTATATAGTTCATCAAAAGTAAAATCATCATTAGGAGTTTCAGAATTTACCTCATCTTCATTATTTGCCATGAAACATATGTTGGCAACCTCTTGTTGATCATCTTCGGATGAAGATTCCTCGTTGTCGCTTCAAGTTGCAACATACGCCTTCTTCTTCTTTTTGTATCCCTTATTAAGTTGAGACATTCGGATCTGAAGTGTCATGGTTTCTTGCATTCATAACAGATCAATGGATCTTTTTCTTTATCTTTATTTTTTCTCCTTCCATCTTAATACCGGTTTTTCTCTTGTGGAAGGGTCTTCTTCTTTGCATAAACTTTTTGAATTTATTCGCAAGGAGAGCGGTCTCATCGTTGTCTTCATCTTCTTCATTGCTGTTCTTTTCATTTTCTGCAGCTTTGAGTGCAACAGTCCTCTTTTTCCTCACATTATCTTCTTGATGGTGCTTCATTGTAAGCTCATGGGTCACAAGAGATCCAAGTAGCTCCTCCAAAGGTAGATTGTTCAGATCTTTGGCTTCTTGGATAGCTGTCACTTTAGCTTTCCATGCTTTGGAAGAGACCTAATAATTTTTGCACCAATTCAGAGTTAGTATAGGTCTTACCAAGACTTTTTAGTCCATTTACTATATCAGTAAATCTAGTATACATGCATGTAATAGATTCATTTTGATCCATACTAAAAAGTTCATATTTATGCACCAAAATGTTAATCTTGGATTCCTTAACTTAGTTGGTACCCTCATGAGTAATTTTCAACCTATCCCATATCTCCTTGGCTTAGATGCAAGCGGATATTCTATTAAATTCATTTGCATCCAAAGAGCAGTATAGGATATTCATGGCCTTGGCATTGAGCTGAGCCATTTTTCTATCATTTTCATTCCAATCCCTTTTGGGCTTAGGAACAATGGATCCGTCTACTAAGTATGGGAGTACTAGGACCATTGATAATGACACTCTAAAACTCATAGTCTAAAGCTTGAATGAAAATCCTCATTCTAGCTTTCCAATATGAATAGTTTGTGCAACTAAACAAAGGTGGTCGGTTTGTGGATTGTCCCTCAGAAAAAGAAGAACCAGCTTGAGCTACCATTTGGATCTTTTGCTCTTGATTATTAGATCAAGCAGGGATGAGCACAAGCTCTGATACCAATTGTTGGCCCAAATGGCAACCCAAGAGGGGGGGTGAATTGGGTTCTTTAAAAATTTTACAATTAAATTAATTTCTCAAGATGAATGTGCACAAGTAAAGTGTAGAGAGTATGATGCTATGAGTGCTGAACACAATATAAAGTTAGAGTGAAAGAGAGAAAAATAAGCACGACAAATGCAAAGGATTTATAGTGGTTCGGTGTTAGCTACGCCTACATTCACTCCCAAGCAACTCTTGGGTACGCGCTATAATCACCCTGATTATAGCAGAGTTGTTTTGCAAGATCACAACTCGAACTTATTGTTTTACATGGGATCATAACTAACCCAGCCGGTTTTCATAGGTTCACTAGCACATAACCTAACACAAGCTAATCTTAGCTTGCCTGAGGTCAACTACCTCACCTGATTCAATCCCCTGATTGAATCAGAAAACAAGTGTATCAAATAATTGATTAGAACAATATAAAAGCTCCTCAAATGAGCAGATAAACAATATAAATAAAAGTGAGAATAGAAAAGCATGATTAGAATATGTTTGATGTTGAGCTTTTCTTTTTTTTCTCTTCTCTTCTGAATGATCTTTCTCAAGATTGAACTTAGGCTCTTGAAGAAATGTTGGTGCAGAGAAGGATGAAGAACTAGGGCTCTTCTTTTCTTCTTCTAATTGATGGAAATCCTTCGGATTTAACTTTTGAAAGCTTTTGGATTTCTCTTCTATCTCTTTTGCACAGTTAGGCTTTGAATCAAAGTTTTCCCTCTTTGATATTTCTCTATTTTCCTCTTTTTTTCTTCCTCTACTTTTTGAATGATCGGAATGCCCTTTTATAATCTCTCTTAATCCATGTTTTTATGCAAAGTAGCCGTTGAGAGTACTTGTGGATGAGTTCAACACGTAAAGGGAAAGAGCCATTGAAGAGTATTGGAGGAAATATGACTGTTGGAGCCATTTCTCATAATTTTGAAAGTCGCCTCTGACAGAATAGAGTCGGCTCTAATCTGGCCAGGTGTCGGTTTTAAGTCGGGTTTCCCAAAATAGAAAGAAAATATTTATTGTGGAGTCGGCTCTAAAATTCTGTAGGGTCGACACAACTCGAGTTGGAGTCGGTTCTAATTTCCTTGGGGTCGACTCTAACAGTGTCCCAAAAAAAGTAGTCTCTGTTCTCAGGTTAGAGTCAGCTCTAACTCTGCTGGAGTTGGCTCTAAAATCTGAAGCAGAAAGACAGTTCACTGTAATCAGGTTAGAGTCGGCTCTAAACCATGCCGAATGTGCCAAATAGTTCCGATACGCTCTTGTTGACCCACTTATTGATTTTAATGATTAACAAAGCCATGAGTATATTCCTTATGTTACTAATGAAATTAACAAGTGTTTCAGGAATTTAGAAAGGTTAAACATTCAAATGTTATGTAAAATTAAGTTTGAATCGGTTTTTAATGGAATATGTCAAAGTTCAAAACTTGGAGCCGACACCCACAGTCATTAGAGCCGACTTCAGAGCGTATCGAAACAGTTTAATACTTTTGGCATGGTTTAGAGTCGATACCTAAAAGTTAGAGTCGACTCTAACCTGAGATACAGAGAACTATTTTTTTGCTTCAGTTTTTAGAGTCGGCACCTAAAAATTTAGAGCCGACTCTAACATAAGAACAGAGACTATATTTTTTTTCAAAATTCTGCTAGAGCCGACACATCGAAAATTAGAGCCGACTCTAGCTTGTGTTGTGTCAACACCACAGTATCTCGGAGCCGACTCCCCAACGAACTTTTTATTACTATTTTTGAAAATCTGATTTAGAGTCGACACCTGAAAAGTTAGAGCCGACTCCAACCTGTTAGAGTCAATTTTTAAATTTGTCAGAATCAGCTCCAACGATCATATTTCTTCACCTACTCTTCAACGACTCTATTTCTTTGCATGAGGAACTAATCCAAGTACATTTCAAAGGCTATTTTTTCACCAAATTATGGATTAAGAAAATCTATAAAAAGGGGTTCCAACCGTTCAAAAATAAAGAGAAGAAAATGAAAAGAAAAAGAGAGAATCAAGAAGTTTTCAAAAAGGAAAATCTCTGTGTCCAAGCCCAACTGTTGAAAAGCGATGAAGAGAAATCCAAAAGCCTTTTAAGATCAAATTCGAAAGATTTCCATCAATTTGAAAAAGAAAAGCAAGAGCCCTAAATCTTCAACCTTCTCTTCATCAAGTCTGTTTCAAGAATCGAAGTTCAAGCTTTGATAGTCCATTCAGAAGAGAAGAGGAAAAGAAGAAAAGCTCAACTTCAAATAGCTTCAAAGCAGGCTTTTCTAATCTTATTTTACTTATATTGCATATTTGCTCATTTGAGGAGCTTTTGATTTGCTGTAAACATATATTTGAATTGTTTGTTTTCTAATTCAATCAGGAGGATTGAATTAGTTGAGGTAGTTGACCTTGGGCAAGATAAGATTAGCTTGAGTTAGGTTTTGTGCTGGTGAACATGTGAAAACCGGCTGGGTTCGTTGTGACCCCGGTGTAAAATAACAAGTTTGAGTTATGATCTTGCAAAACAACTCAGCTATAATTAGGGTGATTATAGTGTAGATCCAAGAGTTACTTGGGAGTGGATGTAGGTGTAGCTAACACCGAACCACTATAAACCTCTTGTGTTTGTCATGCTTATTGCTCTCTCTCTCTTTTATATTGTGTTCATCAATTATTGCATCATTTTACTTGTGCACATTTATCTTAAGAAATTGGTTTTAAGTGTAAAATTTTTTAAAGATTCCAATTCATCCCCCCCTCTTGGGTTGCCATCTGGGCCAACAGCTCCGGAGTCGGCTGAAAGGAGGAATCGAATCATGTTAGGAATCGAACCCTGTTAGACATAGTGAGATTTATGATGGGCTTTGCTTCTCTGCCAATCTCCTAATGCCTGACATAATCTTAGAGTAGGTTATCTATCTAGGTTTAATTCTCATCCAGAAAAGGCCGAGCCATTGATTGTCTCGTTACACCAATACCATTGGATGGTAACAACTACTTAATAGCTAGAGAAAGCCACGACGAGGTTACAAAGCAGCTAAGCTAGGCTGCATGTGGACTCGAAGATGAACCATGACTGGAGACAGCACCCCGTCTAAAGTGACTTCATGAGTCATGGGAACGTGGAAATATACCATCCCAAACGTCAAAAAAGCAGGTGTTGAAATCTTGTACGTGGTCAAGAGAATTATTAGGTGAGTACACGTGCCGCTAGACTTTGAGAGTACTACAGCTTTGTCTTTACCTCCAAATTCCAAAATTTATTCTTTACAGCCATGTATCCTTGTGGAGCCAAGAGGCAATTAATTCTTTTTCTCCCTTTTAGATTATGAAGTGCTCTTCGTTGCTCCACAAGATGAAGATAAGGTCATGGTTTAATGCTCTAGGGAACCAGATTTTAACAGATTTGGATGCAAAGCGAAGCGCTGATATTTCTATTAATGTTCTTCAATTTTTTTCCTCTCTTACATTCATCATAACCATCTTTTTCGTGCATGAAAAAATGAATTGATTATCTTAATAAGGCAGAACTTTGCATCATATTATATGACAGATAATTAAGCAAGCTTCATTTCGCATGAAGTTGGCTCCCTATGTTGTTCTTATCATCTTTCAATTAAGTGTAGCCGAGGGCGGTGTATATCATCCTCTTTTTAGGATTTATATCCTTGTGAAGGGATGGAGGAATTAAAACGAAGATGGTAACACAATGATAAAGAACCATATTTAAGGGGTCCTAGATTGATAAGATTAATGCTCTTGCTTTCCTATTTGCCTGAATTTTAGAATAGATAAGCCATTAATTAATTAATTGATGTGGAAGTTCAGGGAACACTGCTGAAACCGTGAGCCAATTAGAGATGGTTGGCACTTGATTGGATAAAGCTGTCATGGATCGGCTAAGCTAGTTGTCAACAATATAAAGTCCTTTCTAGTCATGGATGCTGCTCGTGCCATCAAATGATATGATCTACAATATTCAAGAATAATTAATCGTTCATTTCAAGTTGATTTGGGTGGCATATGTGATCAACAAAACTTGCATCCTTGTGGACTGGTGAAGGAAATTGATCGCTTCCTATATACCCTTTTGTACCATAATTTCTCTTCTAGAGTTGTCGCTGTGTTGTTGCTTTTTATTTTTTCAAATTAAGAATCATTGGCAAGAACATAATCTGCCATGCATCACTCCCATTGTTTTTAATTATAAGATAATGGCTCATCAGAAGTTCTTATTGTACGTACTGCAAGCAAAGCCAGTAGATATACACGTAGTAAGAAACAACCACCCCACTAGCTAGTAGCAAGATATGCATACAGACACCAGTAGTACGTCAAAAACATATCACAGATGCTGCATATAATTAAGGAAGGCTCTTATTTGTACTTGTACGTTTGAACCCCATGGATCCAACTGCAGCCCTCTCTAGTTAAGGTGGTCAGGAGATGGTGGTTTGTGAGGTGGTTTGTGAGGTCCCGGTGGCTTCACAGTCGGCGGTGGCTTCACGTATGGCTTCGGCTTAGGCTGGGGGATGTAGCCGTGGCCACTTTCGACATCCTTGGTATCGGAGACGGGCGGCAGGTGGTGGCCAGGGGGACGCTTGGGGCCAGGAGGCTTGTGCTGGTCCACAAGCTGCCGCTTCTCGTCGGCAGGAGTCGGTGGTTTGTGTTCGGGTGGCGGCAATTTAGGCACCGGAGGTTTAGACTCCGGAGTTGGTGGTTTCGGCTCCGGAGGCTTGTAGCCGGCGTCGGAGGGAATGGTGAGAACCACCACCCCTACGAGAAGAGCTAGAAGGAGGTATTTTGGCACCATGGCTTACGTTTTGGCTGGGAGGTATTTTTTGGTGGTGAGCCATCGTGTTGGGTGGTATTTATAGGCGTTGTAGGGTAAGGATTTTTTTATGTTTTTTTTGGGTGCGTTGGAGCTGGAAAGGATGTTGGGTGGTTGGAGTGTGTGGCAGCGAGCGAACGGCAGACATCTCTGACATTTTGAACCATGGCTCGCATAAAGTGCCAAGATCTAGAAGGAATGGAGAGCGACGAGAAAACAAAATCTAGGCAGGGAAAATTTTGAAGACAGATTAAGATTTGTTGGGTTCATGCAGCAGGGGACTGGTAGGAAACATGAGAGATGATTATTGTTTGATCGCACATGCAGCTTTGGGTCTCATCACCTCCACCAACCAATATGCATGACACATGATATATATATATATATATGGAATGACCGTATGAAAATTAAGAACTTTAATAGCTGCAGTCCTCATCACATGAATGCACTTGTTTGGTAGGTGGGTTAATTTATTTTGTTTTGCTTCGTTCAAAGAAGATTAAAAAGTATTATAACGCATTCAGTCCTTTCTTAATTAAAAGACAAGATGTATATTATAAATAAGTGGCAAAGTTTCAGCGTTGGCAGTTACTTACTAGCAATGGGCATGGGCGGAAAGCTTACAATGCTTTTGTTGCTGTCGGAATCTGTCCTTCGACTCGGGCGCGATCGGTCTTCTGATCGGACTTCCTCTTGGGCGGACTTGCACAGAAGTTCTCACGCGAGAGGCCTTGGAGGTGGCCCTCTGCGAAAGATCCTCCGACGCTCAAGTCAGTAGAGATCGACGATCAATAGAAATGAGGAGAAGGATCTCTCTGGGGAGTCCCTCCGAGGATGGCCAATCAGGAGCTCGTGCGTAGCGCCGACGGCGGGGAAGGAGAAGGGTGAGCAGTAAAAGAGAGAGAGTGAGAGTGATAATGAGCCAGGAGCTATGTATGGGGGCTTGTGCATGCGTACCTCAGAGAATCTGGAAGTGTCATATTTATAGGTAATCACCTGAATCTTGAGCGCCTTCTGGAAGGTTCGAAGGTTGTTGGGATACAGAGATGATTCGAATCAAGCTATTGTGAGGCCAGTGGGATCCATATCTTGTCCGTTGAAGGTTCGACGGCTGGGAGAGCTCTCTGATGGCCTGAGATCCGATGACTGCGTAGGTCCTGGGCCATCATTGCAGATCCCAGGCCATTATTGTAGATCCTAGGCCACTCCTCGATATGATTCTTCGTTTGGGATTCTGTTACACTAGACTTGGGCTCTCCTGTGCCAGGTTCCGTGGAGGTACATGTCGAGCCATGGATTGCTCGGGGGTTGCTCAGGGGAGCCGAGCTATTGATTGCTCAGGGAAGCCGAGCTATGGGTTGCTCGGGGGAGCTGAGCTATGGGTTGCTCGAGGAAACTGAGCTGCGGGTGGCTCGGGGAAGCCGAGCTATGGGTGGCTCGGGGAAACTGAGCTATGAATGGCCCAGGAAAACCAGGCTATGGGTTGCTCGAGGAAGCCGAGCTATGGATGGCTCGGGGAAACCGAGCAATGGGTTGCTCGGGGAAGTCGAGCTATGAATGGCCCGGGAAAATCGAGCTATGGGTTGCTCGGGGGAACCGAGCTACGGATGGCTTGGAAAAACCGAGCTATGGGTTGCCCGGGGAAGCCGAGCTACGGGTTGTTCGACCCGCTGGACCATACTAGTTAGCTCGTTCTTTATGGGCGTAGTGTAGCAGGTGGGGGATGGGGCTGATCTTAGTCCCTTCGCACGGTTATCAATGCAATGACGATTTTACCCCTCAACACTTGCCCTCTACTCCCTAGTTCGAAGCGTAGGTTCGGGCATAGGGAGTATAGACTTAGGTGGCGCAATCCGAACGGGGGGACATGCATTTGACAACCCACGCAATGATGCCCTAATTAATGCTGCGTAGTCGTTTTTCTTTCTCGAGGTGGATCCATCGTTCCTTAGGAGCGAAGGCAACAGTTGGGGAAGCGCCACGTAGGAGATCTCGATCTTCATGGTGCCTATAGCGGCAGTTCCGGACGTCTTGATTGAGACGCCTTATCTTCTCCCTGAGGCGGTTTCTTTTGAAAAAAATGGAGTCGTAGTAGCGTCATCCCTATTTGTAGCGCTCTTTCGCTTTCCCTCAGAGAACTTCATTTCTCCGTTTCCTTAGCAACCTTGCTCGGCATTTCTTTCGATCGAAAACATGGTGAGTCCGAGCGATCAGGCTTTAGAGGTGACCCTGGCGAATCTAGAGCGGATACGACGCCTGTACAAGATTCCTCAGGATGTTACCTTGTTGCTCCCGACGGCGGATGATAGGGTAACATCTGGATTAGGGGATGGAGCGTTCTGTTATGAGGAAAGTTTGAGGGCAGGCCTCATGTTCCCTCTTCATCCGCTGGTGCGGGAGGTGATGAGGTTCTACAATGTATGTTTCACCATGGTGGCTCCCAACAGCTGGCGCAATCTCATCAGATTCATCTCGTTGTGTAGCCATGTCGGGGTAACCGCGACCCTTTCGATGTTCAGGGTATGCTACAACCTGGTCTCCGGGAGGGCCTCAGAGTGGCCTTACATTGGTCCTCGGAGGTCTTTCAAGATGATTTCGGATAACCCGTCGTCGATAAAGGAATGGAAATCGCGATTCTTTATAGTCAAGGGGAATATTGGCTCGGATTTCCCTCGGGTGTGGGGACGATACGTAAAGGATCTAGAAGTGCATCCGGAGTTATTCGAGTAGGAGAAAAGGATTTGATCGTGTTACGCGGTAGTCGAGCGCTTCCAGCAGTGCCCTTCTATCGGAGGATGCTCTCTTCGCGGTCGAATTGAGTCCTGTTGATCCTCGCGGTGAGTATCACTTCGTAGCCAATAGCTTAATGTGAATTCAACTTTGATTTTTGTGCAAGCTAACGGGCGAGTCATATTGCCCCTACAGCCGAAAGGTCAATATTCGTAGATCAGATGAGGGAGGAGCTGGGCAAGCGTCGCAGGAGATCCGACTCCAGTAGCAAGCATAGGGCCGAGAAGAGGTCTCTCCCTTCCGGCTCCCGCCCTAGGGGGATCAGGAGACATGGTGATGATCGGTGCTCCTCGTCGCTGTGGGCTGGAAGTATCGAAGTTCCGGCGGTGCACGGTCTTTCGGCGCCGGAGGAGGGTCTGTCAGGGGGAGAAGATCAAGATATCGCGGGGGTTTCGGAGGAGGCTGCTGAAATTTTCTCCCCACCTGCTATCGTTTTGTCCGACAATGGCGAGGGAACGACGTCGGTTCACTTGGAGACCCCCGTGGCCGGGGCAGCTCGGTCTCCCTCATTGGAGGCCGGTGGCTCGGAGAGGTTGCAGGCGGAGGCGGGAGCGGCCCCCGCTTCGATCGAGGTGGGAAAAGTGGTTATGGCTGCTGAGGTTCAGCCTGGGCTGCTGGTGGGAGAGCCAGCGGGGGATGAAGGGGTGGCCAAACCTGCCGAACCAGCAATCGAACCTCACGGGCCATCTTCCGATGAAGGGCCTTCCGTCGAGGCACAAGAGGCCCCAAGGGAATCCGAAGTTCGAGAGGTGTCTGCCGGGGGTAAAGGAATGTCCGAGGAGGCAGGAGCAGAAGAGGAGGAAGAAGGATAAGGAGGGGAGCCGTCGAGCGAAGGGGACGCTCGGGCCAGGGCTTCCCTTGTCGGAGCCGAAATGCCCGAGGCCTCTCAAATGAGGGCTCTGGTGGAGGAGGTTGGCTGAATGAGGGCCTCAGGGGATGCGGGCTCCCTGAGCGTAAATTTCCACTCACGCGATCCGGAGGTGAGTGCCATATTCTCCGCCTTGATGCGGTCTGTATTCCAAGGGGGAGAGAGCTCATCGGTAGGAGGGAACGATCCGGATGATCTTGTCGATGTGGCGTTTAGGTACACTGGAGTGCCGAACGAAGCTTTCCTTCTTTCCGAGATTGATGACCTTTCGTTCATGAGGATTGCTTCGGATTATGCATCTCGGGTAAGTCGTCACACCGAAGTAGGGTTTTTAGTCAGTTAGTTCGACTACGTTCCTCATATGTGCAATCCTTTTCGCAGAATGCCCTGATCATGAGGGCGCTGAAATGGCGTTTGCATCTGGCTGTCGGGGCTTGGGCTCGGGCCCGCCAAGAAGTCGATCACCTCAAGGAGAGGGTGAATTCAACGGCCAGCCTTTCTCGAGCCTTGGTGGTCTCCCAAAGGGGGCTCGAGGAGACTCGTAAGGTCCTTATAGCTGTGAGAGAAAGAGCCTCTCAACTCGCAATGCAGGTCAACGAGCTTCAAGGCTTCGCGAGCAATCCAAGAAGGCCAGTCTGGAGCTATCTCAGATCAAAGCGGAGCACAAGGGTAAGGTCAATTCCATGCAGCAGTTTTCGATAAGAGGTGGGATCAGTTGAAAGCCAGCCACGCTGAAGATAAGGGCAACTGGAGCAAGAGGCTCGAGGAGGAAGAGCACAGGTGTCGGTGGTAGCAGGACCACCTCACCGTCTGAATAAAGAGCTCACCGAAATGAAGGATCAGCTAAAGTGGTCAGACGAATGAGCTGCTCGGCTCTCTGATGAGCTCGACTACGCCCATCAAGAGATTGCAGACACTCAGTCCCAAGTGGATGAACTCAAAGAGAGCCTTCGCCAAAATCAATCGGCTAAATCGAGGGCTCTCAATAGGGTTCAAGTGTTGGGCGATGAACTAGCCCGGCGGGACGAGCAGGTAGGGTATTATCTGTTTTATCCATTTTGGCCTTTTGACTTTGCCTTACTGGCTTTTCGTCCGCAGGTGAACAAGATGAGCCAGGAGTTTCAGGAACGATTGAAGGCCTTCGGAGAGGAGGCAGCCTCGAGGCACCGAAGGACCTCCGAATTGGAGAAGCAATTGGCCGAGGCGAATGCGCGGGCCTCTTCAGCGGTGGAGGAGTATAAGAACTCTGCCCAGTTTGCCGAGGAACAGGGCGGCCTGCGCCGATGCATTTCGGTTTGGCGAAGAGGAGGCGCGGGCTAAGATTACTCAAGTTTATCCTGACCTGGACTTATCTTGTTTGGAAGCCGAATATTACGAGACCGCACCCCGGGGGTCGAGGAAGACGAATATGAAGAGATTTCTGACATCGATCTCGAAGCTGTTTTGGGCGTCGACGTTGCTGCCGAGGTATCTTGGCAGGACACCATCGAGAAGGGGGGCCAAGCGACGTTCCCGCTGATGCTTCCGCAGGAGACGCCGGGTCTGATCCCAAGTCTTGACTTCTTGGGGCCCCCATATGTATTTTCTATTTCTTTCCTTTTCTAGTTTGCCTAGAAACTAGTAAACGGATCAGTTGTTTTCATTTGTTTGCCTTTCTCAGATGATTTTCGTCTTAAATTTTATCCCAACCGCGAGCAACCTATGGCTTACTTGTGCCGCTTGGTTGGTTTCCTGGCTCGAATTTGAGGGAATGTCTTGGTCGAGGCCAAGGCGTAGGGATAGCCCCGACAAAGGAGCCGAGAGACAATACAGCTTGGTACAAAGGAGGTTGAGAGATGATTCAATTTGACTTAAGCCGAATGACGCAATGGTTCGGCTTGGGCCGAAGAATGAGATAGCTCGGTTAGGGCTGAGGGATGCGATAGCTCGGCTAGGGCCGAGGGATGAAGTAGCTCGGTTGGGACCGAGGGATGAAATAGCTCGGCTGGGGTCGAGAGAGGAAGTAGCTCGGCTAGGGCCGAGGGATGAAGTAGCTCGGCTAGGGCGAGAAATGCGGTAGGTCGGCTGGACGGGACTAGAAACCATAGAAGCATCCTGGCTAGGACCGGGGTAGTCCGCCTTATCAGTGGCAAAACCGTGGATGTGCCTTTGATGAAAAGAGGGGAGTTTGTTCCCAAGCAGGGGGGTTTGTTGAATCCTCGTTGTCATCCCTTTATTCTTTTCAGTAAAAGAGGGTTTGGCCTTCGCGCCTCTTTATTACCCCTGTCAGTGCTTTGTCTTTTCCAAGGTAGGTCGATTTTCCTTTTTCCGAAGTAGGTAGTACGGCTCTGTAGCCAGCAAAAGGTTGCCCTGGCACTTTTCGAGGGACCTTTGCTGTGTTGACCTTTTCCAAGCAATTTGGGTGTGGTGTAAGCGCTTATTTGCCATTGGAGGATGTCATTTTCATGGGACGATCTCCCAGGTCTGCCAGTACCTATAAGATTGGCAGACGATTTTCTGCATTTAAAGCTCGTGATCCGGGATCAAAGAAAATCTTTTGGCATGCGTCATGGTTTGAGCGACGCGCTTGGCATGCAACGGGGGGCGCTATTTTCATCTCGGGAGGTCACATGGTGGCATGGGTCAGGCGTTTTGAATCTCGGGGCTTTCTGTTCCGATAGCTGCTTCCGTTCGTCTTCACCTATAAAAAGGGGAAAGAGGGCTGTGTTGGGCCATCTCAGAGTTTTCTTTTCTGTGAATTGTGAGGTTCACATGATGCCTGTTTCTCTGGGGCTTAGAGCGGGATGACCGAGCTTTCCTTCTGCAAGTCGTCGACCTCCGGACAGCTGGGGTGATGAAGGAGCCGCCGGAGGGTGGCTCGTCCTCAAGAAAGGAGTTCTGGAGATCGTACGGAGAGCGCACAGGAGGTTCGTAGAGATCGCATGGAGAGTGCACATATATGCTTCCTGTGTGTCCTTTGCGATTCACCTTCGGGACGCAGGGTAGGAAGTGCACATGTGCTCCCCGTAACTTGCATGAACTTTGCCTCCTCCCTTGGTCTGGATTCCTGGGCTCGTCCGCCCGGGGAATCTTTTGCCACGTGAGGAGGGGGTGATGGTGTGTTGTCCGCTAGTACATTGCCTTTTGACTTGGGCAGTGGCTAGTGGTACACACTCGATTTGGGGGAGTACCCCGTTATAGGGTCCGCGAGCTTCCTTCCTACTCGTCGAAGGGCCCTGCGGATGGGTGGCTTGGGTCAAGGCTCATCCACCCTTTCTAATTTTCTGATATCTCGGACTGGATGCCGAGATATCATTATTAACTAAGCTGGTCACAACAGTCGGGCCGAGTCATCTGCTCATTATCAGTGCGAGCTGACTGGTTCGTGGCTCGCTGATTCGTTGGATCGATGTCGAAGTATCATTGTTACCCGAAGCTGTCTTGGAGCAGTTCGCTGAGCTATGTACTCGTCTTTATTTCCTATGTTTCAACACTCGTAACGCCTCTTAGGCGGTTGTAATTCATTTTGCTGGCAATGAAATAAAGAAAGTTTTGCCCTTTCTTCCAGCTTCTGTTTCTTTTTGTGCCGAGAGCTGTCGCTCCCGTGTCGTAACATACTTCGCCGCTTTGTTTTTTTGCCTAAATCACGGCTCGGTTCTCAGTAGAGGAGACCGTCTGTTCCTATTTGAAAGGAGACCTGGGCGGTCGTGCGGACTCACATGGTAAACATGATTTTGTTTGTAGAATGAAACTGGTGTTTCTTCGAAAAGAGAGCTCTATGTCTCTTTTGGGTAGAGGGAGGCCCTTTACCTCTACCAAAGTACCGTGAGGCGCTAACCTCGTCTTGCGGTGCTTAAGAAGCTGCTTGGCTCGTCCGAGCTTCCAGATAGTATCTTACTTGGCACAGGATAAGGCGCGGAGATATCGCTCGTTCTTGGCCGAGGATTTTTTGCTACACGACCCGGTCGGGGCTTATAAGCTGCCCGAATTCGGATGGAACTTTGGAGATTGCTTGGTCTAGTCGGGATTTATGATAACGAGACATGCGTCTCGGCTTTATGCCTAGGCTTTGATAGTGAGAAGAACTCCTCGGCTTTTGCCAAGATTCTTGGTAGTAGAACATATTCCTTGACTTTGGTCGAAGGTCGAAGATTTATTGCTCAGCCCTGCCGAGGTTCGGAGATTTATTGCTCGGCCTTGCCGAGGTTCGGAGATTTATTGCTCGGCACTGCCGAGGTTCGGAGACTTATTGCTTGGCCCTACTGAGGTTCGGAGATTTATTGCTCGGCCCTACCGAGGTTCAGAGATTTATTGCTCGGCCCTGCCGAGGTTCGGAGTTTTATTGCTTGGAGGGATGACTCGGTCGTCGCCGAGACTCCTGATGTTTGGTTCCTGTGAGATTCGGCGGGACCGCCAAAGCGAAACTAGCGGTGCATGGGGATGCCCGATATTTATGATTTGGTGGTTTCCAAGGGAAGCGAGTTAGCGTCAGCTGCTGACTCGTCTTTCCGTTTCCTCACACTTCTCCAAAGGCGGCTGATTTGAGGAGATCCGGTGGGGTTTCGGGAACATTTACTTCGTGAGGGCCCGGCAATTGGAAGGAACCCAGTGCCTAGAGAAGGAGGGGGATTCCCGAGTAGTTCATCGATGCTTACCGATTTTCCTCAGGAAGGGGCGCGACTGTTCGTTTCCTGTGGGTGCCAGCCAAAGTGGCGACACGTGGCAGATTCTCACGGGTCGGGATTTATGACCCGACTGCTCGAGATACTTGCCTGGGTGGTATAAATATGGACGAGAGGGATGTCAGTGTTTGTCATTCTTTCAGCTAGCCTCTCAACGGCTCCTGAGAGCGGGTATGGCTTCTCAGGGTGAAGGGCAATCGTCCGAAGAATCGAGCGTTGTTAGCAATGGCCGCAGGGGCTTCCAGGGGAGCCGCTCCTCCGTGACTATCGACGGCGTGGCCTTGGCTTCGGCTCTAGCAGGCCATGAGCAGCTCGAGAAGTCGGTCGAGGAGTTTTTCGCCATTTCCGCGAGGGAGGCCGAGGCTCTTTGCCGGGTGATTGACCGGAGGAGGGTGATAGCATCCCTCCGTCAGCAAGTCGCCCAGCTGACTCGGCGTATGGAGGACCCGCAGCTCCTGGGGGGAGACAGTAGGCCTCTGTGAAGGCCATTTTTCACTTTTTCTTTCTTTTTGTATTTTCTCTATAATAAATAAAGAGTGAAGTTCTTTTTTGGCAATCTCTTATTTTCTACTGAGACCGTCGTTTGGTCCATAAAAAGAAAAAACCGTTTGTCCCTGTTCGAGCCAAAGGGAGACCTGGGCGGTCCCGTGGGCTTATGCGGTAAATCATGGTCTCGTTTGCGGAGCGAGACAAGCGCTTAGGCGGTAAGGCGTAGGGATATTGCTCGGTTAGCCCAGGGATTTAGTAGTAGGAGAGGTTCCCCGACATTGTCTGGGTTTCTTAGGCGGTCGTGTAGGGCTTGTCGAGGCCTTTAGGGATTTTCTAAAGGCGAGGAATTTGTTCCCGCTGACGATATTGCACGGCATGTATTCTTCGAACCGGTCGAAGCTCTGGGGACTGTTCGAAGGTCCTTCAGTTTTGGTCGAGTTTTGTGTGCTTCGGTTTTTTCCAGGACTTATGCACTCCGATTTTAGCCGGGGCTTTATGCACTCCGATTTTGGCCGGGGCTTTAGAATCCATCGCTCGGCCCAGCCGAGGTTCAGAGATTAGTTGCTCGGCCTAGCCGAGGTTTGGAGATTTGTTGCTCGGCCCAACCGAGGTTCGAAGATTTGTTGCTCGACCTAGCCAGGTTTGAAGATTAGTTGCTTGGCCCAGCCGAGGTTCGAAGATTTGTTGCCCGGCCCAGCCGAGGTTCGGAGATTATTTGCTCGGCCCAGCCGAGGTTCAAGATTTCCTGCTTAAACAGATAACTCGGTCGTGCCGAGGATTGGTAAGCAGCATCTATTTTTCTTCATGATTTTTGGTGACATAATTTGTGATGATTTATGCCATGAATTATGAAACAATATGCCAACAAAAATTTAAGAAGGCGAGTCTGTAGAGGGCGTACCCTACTGATGATACTTGCGGAGATTGTCCGAATTCCATGTCTGAGAGATGGATCTTCCGCTTAGATCTTGTAGCTTGTAGGTCCCGGGTTCGACGACCTCTGCTACTTGGTAGGGGCCTTCCCAGTTTGGAGCTAGCTTCCCTTGCTACAGCAGTTTGGAGACAGATGCTTTTCGTAGAACGAGGTTGCCTGGCAAGAAAGCTTTCCCTTTGACTCTGGAGGCGTGGTAATGGGCCACTCTTTGCTGGTAGGCAGCTATTCTGATCCGAGCTTTTTCTCTGATCTCCTCTACCAGGTCAAGGTTGGCGCGGAGTTGCTCGTCACTGGATTCCTCCGAGTAGCTTTCCACCCGTAGGGAAGGGAGTCCTATCTCCACGGGGATGACGACCTCTATGCCGAAGGCCATTCGAAATGGGGTCTCGCCTGTGGGCACTCTCGGGGTGGTGCGGTAAGCCCATAGGACATGGTGCAACTCGTCTGCCCACCTGCCTCGGGCACTGGAGAGTCGAGCTTTGATCCCTTGAAGCAAGGTTCGGTTGGTTACTTCGGCTGCTCCGTTAGCCTGGATGCCCGACCAAGGTAAGGCAGTGATAGATCCCATGCTCCTCGCAGAACTGACGAAACTTCGGATTGTCGAATTGTTTGCCATTGTTAGTGATGATGGTGTGTGGGAGGCTGAAGCGGCAGATGATGGATTTCCACACGAAGTCCTTGGCCCGAGCCTCAGTTATTTGAGCAACAGCTTCCTCCTCGATCCATTTGGTGAAGTAATCGATGGCGACGAATAAAAACTTTTGCTGCCCCGTGGCGAATGGAAATGGGCTGAGAATGTTCATTCCCCACTTGGCAAAGGGCCAAGTGGAGGAAATGGGGACCAGGCTGGCAAAGGGGAGCCTCTAAATATTGGACTGTCTTTAGCATGGGTCACAAGCTCAGACAAGGTCGTCAGCATCCTTTTGCATGGTTGGCCAATAGTAACTTTGACGCATCACCTTGTGGCATAAGGACCGGCTCCCCAGATGGTTGCCACAAATCCCCTCGTGTACCTCCCGAAGGGCATAATTAGCTTCAGATGGGCGAAGGCATCTGAGCAATGGCATAGAGAAGGACCGCTTGTAGAGCTGGTCATCAATCAATACATAGTGGGTAGCTTGCAGCTTTAGCCTTCTATCTTCTCTTCGATCGGCCGGGAGCGACCCTTCTTTAAGGTACTTCAGGATGGGGTCGAACCATGATGGTTCGGCCTCAACTTGCATCACTCGGTCAGCTTCCACGATACTAGGTCTCTCCAAAATCTCCAGATGAAATTTTCATTCCGCGTCCATTGATTCTGCAGTTGCCAGCCGAGATAATAGGTCGGCACGGGCATTTTCGGATCTAGGAATCTGAATGATCTCAAATTCAGGGAAATGGGAGAGCAAGCTTCGAACCTCTTGGAGATATCGGATCATGTTCGATTCCCGGGCCTCAAACTCCCCTCGCACGTGACCTGCCACCAGCTGAGAGTCGGTGAAGGCATTCAGTTTCTCCACCTTAAGGCTGCGGGCGATTCGGAGACCGGTCAACAGAGCTTCATATTCAGCTTCGTTATTGGAGGCTGGGAAGGAGAAGCGGACGGCATATTCAAAAGTCACCCCATTCGGGCTGGTGAGGACTAAGCCCGCACAGGAGTGATGGCGTTGGATGACCCGTCGACATGGAGGAGCCATCGGGCGTCAGATTTTGGGCTCTCGGGGGAGTTGGGGGATCCGTCCTCCGGGATGGTACATTCGAGGAGGAAGTTGGCTAGCACCTGAGCTTTGATGGCCGGGCGAGGCTAAAATTGAATGTCATGCTCGCTCAGCTCGACGGCCATTTAGTCATTCTCCCCGATGTCTTCGGGCGGTGGACCACCGCTTGATGGGTTGGTCAGTCAGGACCGTCACAGAATGTGCTTGGAAGTATGGCCGCAACTTTCGGACTGAGGTGACCAAGGCCAACACCATCTTCTCAATTTAGGTATACCTTGTCTCCGCATCCCGGAGCAGTTTTCTGACATAATAAATTGGCTTATGGGCCTTATTTTCTTCTCTGACCAACACCGAGCAAACGACACCTTCCGAGATAGCCAGATACAGGAACAATGTCTCCCCAGGATTTGGACTGCTGAGGAGAGGGGGAGAGCCGAGGTACTTCTTGAGATCTTCGAATGATTTTTGACACTTGGAAGACTATTGGAAATTCTTAGCCGACCGGAGAGTTTTGAAGAAGGGGAGGCATCTTTTGGCAGAACGAGCCACGAAGCAGTTAAGGGCTGCTATTCTCCCAGTTAGGCACTGGACTTCTTTAATAGACGCCGGGGGCGCATCTGCTGGAGAGCCTGGATCTTCTAGGGGTTAGCTTCAATACCCCGCTGGGAGATCATGAAGCCAAGGAACTTCCCAGAGTTAACGCCGAAGGCACACTTAGTTGGGTTGAGCTTTATCTAATATTTGCGGAGTGTCGCGAAGCTCTCCGAGAGATCCTTGACATGTTGTGATGCTTCCTTGCTTTTGACCAGTATGTCGTCGACGTATACCTCCATGTTCCGGCCGATTTGCTCTTTGAAAACTTTGTTGACCAGCCTTTGGTAGGTGGCACCTGCATTTTTAAGGCCAAAAGGCATAACACGGTAACAGTAAGTACCTCGGTCGGTTATGAAGGCGGTCTTTTCTTCATATTCAGGGGCCATCCGGATCTGGTTATAGCCCGAGTAGGCATCCATGAACGTCAGCATTTGGTGACCCGAGGTGGCATCCACAAGTTGATCAATTCGGGGAGAGGGAAGTTGTCCTTCGGGCACGCTTTGTTGAGGTCGGTGAAGTCGATGCAGATCCGTCACTTGCCGCTCGACTTCTTTACCATGACGACATTTGACAGCCAACTTAGGTAATTCACCTCCTGAATGAAGTTCGCCTTGATAAGTTTATCAACCTCCTCTTCAATAGCTCTCTGCCGCTCTGGGGCGAAACTCCTCTTCTTTTGTTTGACGGGCCGATACATCTCGTCCATGTTAAGGCGGTTGACGAGAACTTTGGGGCTGATTCCTGGCATGTCGGAGGCGGACCAGGTGAAGACATCGGCGTTGCTTCGGAGAAAGTCGATCAGCTCCTGCCAGGATTCGCCTTTCAGCAGTGACCCAATCTTTATGGTTTGGTCAGGACGAGCTTTGTCCAGTAGTACTTCTTCCAGTTCCTCAGCTGGTTCTTCCCGTTGCTTGGTGAAGTCCTCCCGAGCATCCAGCCCATCAACTTCAGGCATTCTGGACTGAAGGCTAGTGACAAAACACTGTTGAGCCATAGTTTGGTTTCCTTGGACAACACCAACTCCCGCCCGGTGGGGAACTTCATAGATAGGTGTGGGATGGAGACAACATCTTTAAGGGACATCAGGCTGGGTCTCCCAAATATTGCATTGTAAGGCGACCTAAGCTTGGTCACTAGGAAGTCCGTGTGAATAGTGGCCACAAGGGGTCAGGTTCCTGCCCGAACTGTTAAGGTTACGACCCCTTATGGGACGATAACATCGCCGGTGAACCCCATTAGGGTGGAGTCCACAGCTCGGAGGTTTTCCATGAGCAATTTTATCTTGGCAAACATCAAGGTACAGAACATTCATGGAGCTTCCACTATCAACAAGGATCCGACTTACATCGTAGTTATTTAAATTGAGAGATACAACCAATGCGTCGTCATGTGGGAATTGTATCCCTTGGAGATCGTCGTCGGAGAAGGAGAGCTCACCCGTTCGCGCTTTCTTTGGCGCGAGCCTTCACCATCATTTCTGGAGCTCGAACTACCGGCCTCTTCAATCATGTTGATGTGGCCGATTATGGGTGGATTTGGAGGAGGAGGAGGCTGCTGAAGCTCGGGCTGGCGGTCACCCCCTTGTCCTGGCTCGGGCGCCCTCCTGAACTGGTTCAGTTGGCCCCGTTGGATTAGCCTCTCAATCTTGTTCTTCAACTGCCAGCATTCCTCGGTGTCGTGGCCATGCTCCCGGTGATAGCGGCAGTACTTGGTGGGGTCCCTCCGAGTTGGGTTCCCTCGGAGAGGAGTTGGTCGGGGGAGCTGGCGCTCTATCTCCATAAGGATTTGCGCCCTAGGAATAGTGAGTGGGGTGTACCAGTCGAATTGCCTGGGCGGGTTCCGGGAGAGATTTCTTGGTGGCGATGGGGAAGCTCTTTGGCGACGAGGCGGGCTTGGCTGACGGATGGGTCGGTGCCTGTCCGAACCCTTAGGTTCTTTCTTCTTTGCTAGCTCGGTGCGGGCAGCTCTTCGTGATTCTTCGACCCTGGCATATTTGTCTGCTAGGGCCATCATATCGGAGAGGTTCGGGGGTAGCTGACTTCCATCGCCAGGTAGAAGTCGCTCTCCTTCAAAACTCCCCCCGCTAGGGCGGACATAGCCACCTCATGATTAAGGTGGTCCACCTCCAGCATGGCCTTGTTGAAACGGCCAAGGTAATTTCTCAAGGACTCCCCCTCTCTCTGCTTAACTTCAGAGAGGGAGTCGGATCTTCGTCGGTGACGGCGGCTACTGACGAACTGGCCAATGAAAAGATGGCTCAGCTCGTTGAATGAATCAATGGAACCCGGTTTCAAGGCGTTGAACCAGGTTCGGGCAGATCCTCTGAGGGTGGAAGGGAAGGCGCGGCAGAGGATCACGTCTGATGCTCCATGGAACATCATTATTGATCGAAACTACTGAGGTGATCATCCAGATCAGAGGAGCCATGGTAGGGCTCGATGGCGGGTAGCTTAACATTGGAGGGAATCACTTCCTCCATGATCCCTTTGGATAAGGGGATGCCCTGTTCTGCCTTGGGCTGAGGCGGATGAGCCTGCTTGGCGGCATACAGCTCTGACGCATCTCCCAGAGTTGTCGGCGGATCTCCTCTTCAGATATAAGAGGAGGAGCCGGGCGAGAGAGCGCAGGGATGGCGTTGAATCATGGCGGGAGGACTCCGGAGAGAGGGACCGGCCCGCCAAGATCTGGGAGGATCCCTGTTGCAGCCCCCTCACAGGACTGGTCTGTCCTCCTTAGGTTGGTGTGGGGGTCCGCGGCTCCATGCAGACTAGAAGAAGAGGTGGCCAGAGAGAAAGGGGCTGCGGCCTCCTTAGGGAGGCGTGGAGGGGGCAGTTGCAAGGTGCTCCTGAACCAGATGGGTCAGGGCTTGGACTGCTGGACCAGCATGGCGAACTGATCCTGGGTCACCGGGATAGCTGGCGGCGATGGGGTCTCAACTGGTGGCGACTGCGGCGCCACGCTACTCATCGGATCAGGTCTCTGGGAGGCAACCTGGTCTTGGGCTTCAGATGTTGCTCTTCTCCGATTAGCCATTGGAGAGGTTCTCTTCCGGATCGAGATCCTTATCTCCTTTCTTCAAGTTTTAACGGGACTTGAGGCCCTTCCTCTAGCGCCAATCTGTTGCCGCCGGAATTTGTCCTCCGACTCGGGCGCGATCGGTCTCCTGATCGGGCTTCCTCCTGGGCGGACCTGCATAGAAGTCCTCACGCAAGAGGCATTGGGGGTGGCCCTCCACGGAAGACCCTCCGACGCTCAAGTCAGTGGAGATCGACGATCAATAGAAATGAGGAGAAGGATCTCTCTAGGGAGTCCCTCCGAGGGTGGCCAATCGGGAGCTCATGCAGAGCGCCGATGGCGGGAAGGAGAAGGGTGAGCAGTAAAAGAGAGAGAGTGAGAGTGAGACTGAGCCAGGAGCTGTGTATGGGGGCTTGTGCGCACGTACCTCAGAGAATATGGAGTGTCATATTTATAGGCAATCACCTGAATCTTGAGCGCCTTCTGGAAAGTTCGAAGGTTGTTGGGATACAAAGATGATTCGAATCAAGCTGTTGTGAGGCCGGTGGGATCCATATCTTATCCGTTGAAGGATCGATGATTGGGAGAGCTCTCTGATGGCCTAAGATCCGATGACTGCGTAGGTCATGGGCCACTATTGCAGATCCCAGGCCGTTATTGCAGATCCTAGGCCACTCCTCGATATGATTCTTCGTTTGGGATTCTGTTACACTAGACTTGGGCTCTCCCGCGCCAGATTCCGCAGAGGTACATGTCGAGCCATGGATTGCTCGAGGGAGCCGAGCTATGGGTTGCTCGGGGAGCCGAGCTATTGGTTGCTCGGGGAAATCGAGCTATGGGTGGATCGGGGGAGCCGAGCTATGGGTTGCTCGGGGAAGCCGAGCTACGGGCGGCTCGGGAAAGCCGAGCTATGGGTTGCTCATGGGAACCGAGCTATGGATGGCCCGGGAAAACCGGGCTATGGGTTGCTCGGGGAAGCCGAGCTTGGATGGCTCGGGAAAACCGAGCAATGGGTTGCTCGGGAAGCCGAGCTACGGGTTGTTCGACCCGTCGGACCATACTAGTTAGCTCGTTCTTTATGGGCGTAGTGTAGCAGGTGGGGGATGGGGCTGATCTTAGCCCTTCGCACGGTTATCAACGCAATGACGATTTTACCCCTCAACAGCTTCCATTATAAGACATTATTAAAAATTAAATTTTCAATGAGGATTAAAATTTTTTGACTTCACCAAAAAAATTTGGATAAAAAATGTTATTAAATATTTTTTAAAAAATTTTATCCTTTAAAATATGTGATATTGATGACATTTCTCCTCATAAATTCCTTGATAATTACTAAGAAATCTAAAACTTTTAGCAAGAAATTCACTACTCAAATTTTTAAGAAAATTTTTCCTACTAAAAAAATTGGCTATGATTTGAACCCATGATCAACTAATTACCCATTGCACCAATCTGATTATGATCATCGTGATTTAAACTCACAACCAACTAATTACCCATTGCACCAATCTGATTGCCACTATTCAACCACTTAATAAAGGATCGTTGGCAACAAAGGGTGTAAGCCCAGATTTTTCATAAGATTTGAACAAATTAGAGAGAGAGAAAGAAATGAAGAAATTTTTTTGGTTTAATTAATGGTATTAAAAATTAGTACATAATATTAATTTTACTTATGACTTTTATTTTTATGCTAGTGAGAGAATATGTAAATGACATATGCTTGATATAAGATTTTAAAATCACTAAGGGATTTCTAAGAAAAAATTCCTCTCTAAATAATTTTTTTATTTTTAAAAATATCTTATCAGCTTATTTATCCATTAGTAAATACCAAACTTTCCTTACAAATCTCTTACTAAAAATTATTTAAATAATCAGTCACTGATTCCTTGCAGATTACTAAGGGATTTTAAGGAATTTATCAAGGGATATATATCCTTTACAAATCCCTTAGAGATTCTTTATTGGAACTAGATTTTAAATGTAATTTAAAATTTTTAAAAATTCCTTTCTAATCCCTTAGTAATTTTCTAAGGGATATATTCCTTGATGAAAAAGTTTAACCAGAGGGGATAATCCATGTTTAATCATGGGTTATCCTCTAAACTTATTTCCTAGCAATTCTAGAAATAACTAGAGTTATTTTTTAATGGCAAAACTGTTATTTAAGAAAAATAATTATCTTTTGAGTTATTTCTTAGATAAATACTATACTATACATATTTATTTATAAATAGCTTTTATGAATCAATCACTACCTTAGAAAAAGGCCCAAGGGCCGAACTCTTGCCGTCCCCATGGTTCCGCGTCCGCTATATCTGCACTGAGTGGTCCAAGGTCCTCCCATTGGTCATGGGATAGGGCCCAAAACCTCTCCTTGTGTGACAACGGTCGTGGCCCTGTCACCCTCGTCCCCGGACGAACCACAAGTCAAGGGGGAAAACGGTTCGCTGATCACCGTCACCGGAGTCGAAAGCAACTCTAAACCATCCTCCTCCTCCTCCTCCCTCTTCTTTCCTTCCACGTGGCAGATGCTTTCATCGTTCAAAAGGCTGCGCCAAACCTAAAGAATTCCGGTTCACAACTACTGGGCTTGGCATCTTCGGTATATATCCTCTAAATTTCTCCCTTCTTTTTCCACGTAGCAGGTGCTTTCATTGTTCTATGGATAGCGCTAGCTAAGCGTTCTCATTCAGAAATTCAAGTTCTGGACATGGCAGCCGCCGGCTATAGATTTCGTTCTGCGAGGAAATGCGATTGCTTTTTGACAAGGCGCTCCCGAAACACAATTTAGTCCATCTCAGTAACAAAAAGTCAGTGATGATGGGGAAATTATGCTACTTGGATGATGCGTTTTGAATTTCTGTATCATAAACTTGTTCTTGTGGTTGCCCTGTCTACATCTTACCAATACCTTATCATGATTAAAAAAAAAAAAAATCATCTCAATATACAAAGAAAATAACAAAAATATCCCTTCAAATTTGATTAATTTACATATAAATCTTATAAGATTTTTTTTTAAAAAAAAAACAAAAACAAAAACTACTATTTTGATATAGAAAGGCACACTCTATTTACCCCTATCATGAGATAATGTTAGTATATCATGGCTATATATGTGACAGTAACTTTTTAAGTGCAATCAAATTAAAAGCAGTTTTTGAGCGCCCGTGAGAGGAGGACATACAAAGTAATTCATTTTGATGAAAAGATTAGCACTAAATATCAAGACTATCATTTGAACCACTTGTTAAGCTTTAATACAAATTAATTGGTGCTTTATAGAATATGGTCCTCGTTCAAAGAGAAAAATCTTGTCTATATATATATATATATATATATATATATATATATATATATATATATATATATATATATATATGATGTTTACCCTTTTTCTTTTGCATTTTATTTGTATTTGTTGGCCGGGGGATCGCTATAGGACAATAAGCAACGTCAGATTAATGATCTTTTTGTCAAAATTGTGTGATATAACTAGAGGATGAGCTACTCTATGTCAGATTTCTCTTTTAACTAGTCAAATAAGCCATGGTATACATAGATGACGGATGAAATTTCATGGTTTGATGGAGAGTATAGTCATGGAAATAAAATTTGTTGGTAAAAAGTTTTTTTAAAAAAATGGTGGAACGCCTGCCAACGTTTGAGCGGAACGCTCATGGACGTTCACTGAACTCACACGAGCGTTCGCTTGCGTGAGTGGCACAATCATTGCGCGAACGTTCGCCTAAATAGCGTTCCACGAACGCTCATTCATGATGTTAAAAAGAAAAAAAAAACTCTCTAACTCACTCTCCCGCTCAATCTCTCCCAGAACGTCTCACGTTCTTTGCCTCTCCCTTCATTATTTTGATGCTCTTCGGCGTCAGTCTGTCCGTGAAGGAAAAGGACAGCAGGGGCAGCGTTTATTACTAGTATAGAGCACTATTGGCTATCAGCCTTCACATCCTGATCATCTCTTGGCAAGACGGAGGCAGCCGAAAGAGAGAGGAAAGAAAGAGAAATGACTGCATTGGAGTCCTTAAAAAAAAACTCTCTCGACTCATTTTTTTAAATTTAATTTTTATTATTTTTTATTTATTAATCATTTCTTTTGAACATCTGAAGAAGTCATTGGGTTACATCTCTACGCGATCGTGCTCATGGTAGGAGGTTCGGATCAAGCCGAATTATTGTATCTTGGGGATAGATCGCCAATAATCTGCATAAAGTGACAAAAACTGATTCTTAAGCAGTGTCTAACATGCCTCGGTCCATGCTTGATTCTTAACTTTTTTTTTAATTTTAATTTTTTTATGCATTTAACTTTTTAGATTAAATTTTTAGCAATTTCTAGGAAAGAGTTTTACAAGATCAAAAGTATTTTTCAACATCTAAGGATCAATTTTTCCTTTTCACTAGAATCATACAAACCAAAGTTATCACATGCACAAATTTCTTGTAGATTGAGGGTTCTATATTTGGTTCTTATTTTTATTGATGTTTTTTATAAATTCATTGTCTCCCATAATTCATGTTACAGACACTGAAAAAAAAAAAATTTAATGAGGTTTGCTTCAGTTTGGTGCATGTCTTGCTATGCATAATGGTGAAGCTGGAATGATTCGAACATAGTTCTAGAACATGTATTGATCGGGGACATCATTTCCTTCTGGTGTTGTTTCTGGTTATAGACTTCATGTCAAATGTTCCGTATGGTGACTGGATCCTCTTTTGGCAGCTTTATCATGTAACGTTTTGACAATTCCACCTCCCACCTTGACTACATGAGTTTGACTTTCTTCTGTTATAATGCTATAGTAGTTTAAGGAGGAGCTTTTGGTTGATGATTATATTGCCATGCAAGGTTCACAGAAGTGTACTAAAATGTCCATTAATGCAGATGGATGAATAAGTCTGTCTTATAACCTCAGTCTAGTATTTGGGTCTGTTAGATACAGTTGGGTTAGTAAATCTGTCGATATACTAGATTAGCATACTAACAAGGTGGAGACGGTTAGTGAGAATGTGGTCAAGGGTCTACATACACATTCATCGACATATACGGCCTTATGCATTGCATTTTAAAATGGTGAGCAAAAATAATCTGGTCCAACATAGATCAGTACTTGAAACTTTATTTTGTTATGCTGGAGTCAACCAGTAGTCTAATTTATATTTTGAAATTTTTTTAATTAAAATTTATTTAAAAAGTTATATTTTATGCTATCAAACATTGAATCGTAGCACACACAGAAAACTTAACCCAATAGTAATTTTTAACATCTATTTCTGCATTTTGCCGTTATTTTAAAGGGGTCATTTGTACTTTCTCTCTCCATCCATTTATAGGACATAACATTAGATTTTTGTAATGTATACTTATGAACGATTATGTTGCAATTACTGGATAAGATTTTTGCAATTTAATAATATAAGTTGATTGCATATAATTTCTTTTTATGCTTTGAAATTATATAGTATGAGAAAGTTATATTTCTTTCATTTTTTGTTTTAAGTCTTGATGAACTGTTCCTTATAAATATATGTCTTCTTAAGTATGAAGCTTCAACCTCATCATATTAATTTTCATATCGTGCTTCATTTGGAGAGATGTATTGTCTACTTCGAATTGGTACGGTTGATTCTTGACTATAAATAGGAAAAAACTAGTGTTAGTGAAAACTCAAATCATTCCTTTTGATGGTAGCATGTGATCTGTGAAAATCTTTGGTGTGTTATGCTCATTATATGGAATGGTGACTTTGTGATCGTTTAGTGTTGGCTTTAGAATTTTAAACATTTGGATATGCGGACCTAGAATAGAAGTCAAAATGTTTCTAGATCGTTTGTTCCTTCTTATCTTGATTTCCGTGGTCTTTTGTAGCCTGTCATTGTATTCTCTGTTACTGCAAACTTCACAATCTTTGGATGGATATATATCCCTTACAACTTTTGATTGCTTGTGATAGAATCCAGTAACTCATCTGTTTATTGACACATGCTTAATGCATTTTTTTAGGTGGCTGATCTTGGTGCGTCGCCAACACTACTACAAAAAGTTAAATAGACTATAGTAGGTTTTAGGAAAAAGACTATATTTTTCATAAAAAATGTAGTCTTATACTTTCACAAATTAAAAGACTACATTTTTTATTTAAAACATAGTTTAAAATTATCTGAAAATATAAAAAGGTTAAATTTTTAAATAAGACGTAGTCTTATATATAAAAAGACTATGTTTTTAATTAAGATGTAGTCTTATATTATATAATAATAAAAAGACTATGTTTTTAAATAAGACGTAGACTTATATTATCTGATAATATATTTAGACTACATTTTTAATTAAGATGTAGTCTTATATTATCTGATAATATAAAAAGACTACATTTTTAATATCTTATAATATAAAAGACTACATTTTTAATTAAGACGTTGTCTTATATTATCTGATAATATAAAAAGACTATGTTTTCAATATAATATAAAAGACTATATTTTTAATTAAGATGTAGTCTAATATATTTTAATTAAGACATAGTTTAATATAATTTTCCTCCTCCTAATTCACTTCCCCCCTTTTCCTAAACGAAACCCTTGCGATACCCAAAATCAAATTTTTTTCTTCCATCCGCAGTTTCGTTCCAAGGTTTCGTTTATGGAGACTCCACCGCCCACCACACGGGATTAAGGTTAAGGAGACTCACCACCATCGATCAGGATTTCGTTTACAAGGACTTCATCACCAGGCAGGATTAGGGTTTTATTCTTCACCAAGATGAGATTCAACTGCATGTAATTTTTTTTAATCTAACGATGAGAGAGAGGGCAAGAGGGGTGCCGGCATGGGGTTTGGCTTGGGCCCAGCGGCGTGCCCACCGGGCCTGAGCCATGGCCGCAGCCCCACCAGACCTGGAGCGGCGTTCGATGGAGGATGTCGGGCCTGAGCGGCATCCAGTGTCCGGTGAGCGAAGGAGAGGGCCGCGGCCCTTCTCCTGTGTGGGAGCCAAACCAGCTCCTACGTTCACGCCGCCAGGCTTGAGCCACGGCCGGCAGCCCCACCGAACCTGGAGCGGCATCCTGTGGGGGATGCCAAGCCTGAGCGGCGTCCAGCATCCGGAGAGCGGAGGAGAGGGCCGCGGCCCTTCTCCTGTGCAGGAGCCAAACCAGCTCACGTGTTGGTTCGGGACCGACGGCATGCTCGCCCCCTCGCCGGGCCTGAGGGTTGACCGGAGACCCCCATCGACACCGAGAGAGCGTCCGGTGAGGGTCCGGCCGGTCGTGCCACCGGCTCAATGAGGAGCGGCATAAGGGAAAGAGAGAGAAAGAGGGAGAGAGAGGGGGAGGCCGCATCGGCGGCCAGCCCTAGACCGGTCGCCGACGATCGATCTGCCCAGCAATTGGTCGATAGTGGCCCTGGTCGCTGGCACGGCTCTCCCTTGTTCGGGTGAAGCAGGGGAGAGGGAAACAGGGGAGCCCTGTTTGGGCTTTTTGGGCCGGGTTGGGCCAAGTTTTTGAGCCCTGTAATGGGCCATGGTCAGAAAAAGGAATATAGGCCCGGATCAGCATTGATCCTAGTTTCTAAAGGTATTTTTATTTCCCCATTTGGACTGTTATTCGGGAAGATATTCAAGCTCAAAGTTGGGCCCATGAATAGATTTTGGTAGCAATTAGGGAATACTTTATCATTTCAATTTTAGAGATTGGATGATGGAAATTGATGCTGTAGGTACCCAGAGGTTCTAATGTTATAGCCTAATTTTCTTTTCTTTTTTTTAAAATAAGGTGATTTTTTTTTTTTTTTTTAAAATAAAGATAGTTTATATGTTTTTGAACATAATATCTTTTCCATTTTAGGAACATAGATGGTGGATTCATCGGGCATGAAAAGTAGGTCCAAAGAGATTGATGGCAAAGTAAAGAAAGTTATTATTTATCTTTTTAATTTACTTGTCATCTTTCAAATTTATTAGTTTGTTAGATAAAATTAATTATATTTGTTGATTTAATTAAGCTTGATTTAATTAAGTAGTTACTAGTATTTTTTGAATTTAAACAGACTAGATAAGTCATGGTACTCTGCTAATAGACGTACAAAAAGATACGAGGATGGTGTCAAGTTTTTTTGAATCATGTTAAAAAAAATTTAGATGACCTTAGTTCCATACACTGTCCATGCATAAAATGTGGGAATATGAAAGTTCATGATCTCACAGTGGTTAAAGATCATCTTTTTTGTAATGGTATCGACTTAAGTTATGACGTATGGATATGGCATGGCAAAAACATATGTAATGTTGAGGAAGATAAGTGTACCTTAGATGCTGAAGAATGTTGTCTTCAATTCAATGATGATATTGATGCTGTGGAAATGGTTAAGCAGCCAGAGATCTATTTGAATGTAATACAAAGAAATTCATTGACTTGTTGGATGATGTTGAGTGCCTTTATACATGGTTGTAGTGGTTCACTAAGCTTTCTGTTTTGGTATGATTATACAACTTTAAAACAAAATATAGGTGGAGCGATGCAAGTTTCAATGAGCTATTAAGCTTTTGGGGTGATGTGCTTCCAAAAAAATTTGATGCCAACATCAATATATGAAGCAAAAAAGACATTGTGCACCTTAGGAATGCAATATGAAAAGATACACGAGTGTCCAAATGATTGCATATTGTATAGAAATGCAAACAAGGATGTTGATGTATGTCCAAATTGTTCTGAATCAAGATGGAAGATTCCTAAAGATCCAATCTTCCAAAAGTAGGCATGCCAGCAAAAGTTCTGTGGTATTTTTCCCCCATACCCAGTTTAAAAGAATGTATGGTACTCATCAAATATCAAAAGATTTGACATGGCATTCCAGTGAAAGAGAAGTTGATAATTACATGTGACATCCAGCAGATGCAGCATCATGGAAATTAATAGACCACAAATGGCCTGATTTTGCATGTGAGCCACAAATCTCCGATTGGCACTTGCAGCAGATGGGATAAATCCACATAGCTCCTTAAGTAGTCATCACAGTACATGGCCTATCGTACTTATTACTTACAATCTCCCACCATGGTTGTGTATGAAGCAAAATTCATGATGTTAACCTTGTTGATATCAGGTCCTAAGCCGGGAAATGATATTGATATCTTCTTGCAACCACTTATTGATGATTTAAAAATGCTATGGGATGTCGGTGTTAAAATTTATGATGCATATTTGCAAGAGGTATTCACCTTAAAGGCCGTATTACTATGGACGATAAATGATTTTTCCACGTATGAAATTTGAGTGGCTGCAGTGTTAAAGGTTATTTGGCTTGCCCAATTTGTGCTAAAAATACACAGAGTGTATACTTGAAACATAGTCGAAAAAATGTGTACCAAGGTCATAGGAGATTTTTGCACAGAAATCATCCATATAGAAGAGCAAAAAAGGCATTTAATGGTTGTCAAGAGTTTGATGTTGAGCCTAAACCTTTAACTGAACAGAAATTTTACAAAAGACCAGAAATATTAATTGTGTATGGAAAAAGCAAGCAAATACAGTGCATGTTGAGAAATCAAAAAAGAAGGACAAGGTTTCAGAGGCAAAGTCTAAACTTGCGTGAAAAAAAGGTCAATATTTTTTATCTTGAATATTGGGAGTTTCTTCATGTACGTCATGTCTTAGATGTGATGCATATTGAGAAAAACGTATGTGAGAGCATCGTGGGAACCCTTCTTGATATACCTGAAAGTCAAAGGATGGACTAAGCAGTCATTTAGATCTAGTAAATCTAGGAATTCGAAGTGAGCTACAGCCAATAGTGGGTAAAAAAAGGACATATTTGCCTGCTGCAAGTTACACACTTTCTAAGGCTGAGAAAATCAAATTTTGCAAGATGTTATCTACACTTAAAGTTCCAGATGGATACTGCTCTAACTTAAGAAATTGTGTTTCTATGGAAGAATTGAAGCTTTATGGCCTAAAATCTCATGACTACCACTTTGATCCAACAAATTCTTCCATTGGCATTACGAGGATTGTTGAATAAGAACATGAGATCCACAATAACTAGACTAAGTTTGTTCTTCAATGCACTTTGCAACAAAGTTGTGGATACTTGCAATCTCAGTTTGCTACAAGAAGAACTTGTGAAGACTTTATGTCTGATGGAAAAGAATTATCCTCCTTCATTTTTTGACATAATGGTTCATTTAACAGTACACCTTGTACGTGAAGTCCAGTTATGCGGACCAGTCTATTTAAGATGGATGTATCTTTTGAAAGATTCATGAAGATCTTAAAAGGATATGTACGCAATCGCAATAGGCCAGAATTGCATTGCAGAATGTTATATTGTTGAAGAAGCTGTAGAATATTGTTCGGAGTACTTATCAAATATGAAAGCTGTTGGGATCCCATCAATGAGAAATGAGTGTGATGGTCAACATAGTATTGGAAAACCACTTTCTGGTTCTCATGTATTTATAGCTGATGCGAAAGAGTTAAAGCAAGCACATCTTTATGTGTTAGAAAATACAACAGAAGTTGGCAACACATGAAAGAATTGAAGGCAGCTAATCGAAATAAAACAAGAAGACAAAAGTGGCTTCAGGATGAGCATAATTGAACATTCATAAATTGGTTGCATGAAAAGGTATATGACTATGTGCTTAGCATCTTCTAGGAGATCATGATTTGTTTATACTTAACTATCATTTATGTTGCTGAATCTTAAAATGAATGTAGTTGCGTCTGAGATTAAGAATCCAGTAATGTCATTTCTAATACGCTGAGGTGGTTATCCCATGGAACCCAACCCCAAGCAATAAGATATGATGGATATCTTATAAATGAGTTTGATTTCATACCCAAAAACTGATAGTCCAGATGTGTTCAAATAGTGGTATCACCTTAACTGCTAAAATAATGCAAGTGTCTACTCGAAGGACAAGAACCTGATAATTTCAAACATATCCTTTTATGGGGTTCTTCACGATATATGGGAACTTGATTATATTGAATTGAAGGTGGTAGTTTTTAAGTGTCAATGGGTTGAGAGCTCTAGTGGAGTTAAAGAAGATGAAGATGGATGCACATTGGTTGATCTTACCAAAATCGGACATAAGTCAGATTCTTTTATTTTGTCTACTCATGCCCAGCAAGTGTTTTATGTAGAAGATGAAATGATCCAGCTTGGTCGATTGTAGTTCCAAACTCAAGGCAAAGTTTAATGGTTATTCAAATGATGATGAGTTAAGTGATATAGTATTAGAACATTGTGTTATCAGATCAGTGCCTGATATATAGTCTTTTAATATTATGGATGATTCTCATCTACCTTATGTGCGGGATGATAGTGAGGGTACTTGGATTGCCAATAATTAACATGAAATGGTAATATCTTTGTTAATCATATATTCGCTTATTTTTACTATTTTATTATATTTATTTTTATATATTATTTTTTTGTTAAAATAATGATAATTTGCTCTTATTGTATAGATTGCTGACTGTGAACGTCAAGCACAGAAAAGGTCAAAAGAAAAAGGGGTCCAACAATTATGCCTAGAGTAGTAAAAGCTAGGTCTCATGGAGAAGTAAAGGAGGTGACTTACAATAAAAGAGGACAATCTTTAGGGGAGGTTAATACAGAAATGCAAAGTTATCTAGGTGTTATAGCAGAACCACTGTGCCTATTAATTTTAAAATTGGCATTTAGTTCCTGAAGAACTGAAAAATAAAATTTGGATGCAAATAAAGGTGAGTTTTTTCTTAATTATTTTAATTAAATTTTGATTTTATTAGTATGCTCTTATGTATTTCTATGTTTTTGTAGAAAGCTTATAATGTGCCAATTGAAGGATAGAAACATATTTGTCATCTGCTTGTACAAAATGGAGACAATTTAAGTTCAAGTTGAGGACCAAATTCTTGAATCCATTGGAGGATAGGCGACCCTTATTTGATAACCCTCCTAAGAACTATCCATTCATAAAAAGGATGCTTGGAATGCCTTTGTCAGCAGGTATAGTTCTCCAGAATTTCAGGAATGGAGTAGGTTGCAAAGTGAAAGAGCAAAAAGCAATGAGTATCGACATCGTTCATCTAGGCATGGATTTGTTAATGTGGAAGAAAAGATAGTAAGTTTTGAATATTTAGTTCTACATTGTTGAGTAATTATTAGCTAATTTTTTAAGCTTATATTCGTTGTCCATTAATTATAGAAAAAAGAGATGGGCATCGATGAAGACATTGGACGAAGTGTTGTATGGAAAGCTGTTTATTCAAAAGGTGATGGTTCTGATAGTGAAGTCATCCAAGAAGTCATACAGAAGATTGTAAGTAAATCTGTTATTGTTCATTTAATAGCTAATTATAGATTCTTTTATAACTTCCTAATGTATGGTTCGTTTTGTCTACATATCAGGATGAATATACAATGAAGGTGAAAGATGGATCAATACAAGAATCGGGACAAAAAGACATACTAGGAATAACATTGGAAAATCCCGAATGTGGTGGTCGAGTAAGGGGTGTTGGAGGTATGGTTACCCCTAAAATCTATTTCAATCTTTCGAGAAGAACGAAAACAAGCAAAATCTTAGAACAATTGTTAGAAGAACAAAAAAAACTGAATCAACAACAAAGAGAAGATGCTGAGGAAAGAAAATCATTACTTGATCAACTACATCAACTTCATGAAGAAAATAGAAAGTTGAGAGAAATTCCAAAAATTGCTGCAAGTGCTCATCAATATGTTTCAGAGAAAGGTAGCTGCTGCTCAGTTAAAAAATTGCATCCAAATAAAACTGTTGCTAATTCTGATATACAAAATGATGCAAGTATAGAATTAGTTACCATTGGAAAAAGAAACATGCAAAAGGTATGTTAATATTTACTTATATTTGTAGCATTTTATTTAAATTCATAGTACTTATATTTTCTAATGTTATTGCTTTGAAGGAAAACCATGCAAATTGGCAATAGGATCTATTGATAATATAATTGGATATGGTACAGTGATTGAGAATGTAGCACCAAACTCTGCTGTACATGGAGTTCCTTTGGGTATTCATAATTATCGTGTATCTATTGATGCTTGTTTTGACGATGATGCTCTCCTTCCAATAATAATTGGTGATGATCCTGTGAAAGTTAAAGATTTTGTTGGTTATCACATTGCATGGCCTCAATCATTAGTTATTGATGATCCAGTCAAGGTATCTGAAACTTCTTAACTTATCCATAAATTTGTGATTAATTTATATTGATAAACTATTTGCTATATAGCATTTGTGAATTGAATTTCATTATTATTAACAGGCTAAGATTTTTTGGCTACAAAAGTTACAAATAAAAGCAAAGAAAGGGTTCATGAGTTTGTTATATTTAAAGAATCATATTGCAAAAAGTTTGGGAGATACAAATACAATAACTGTGGTATTGGATGTTGGTGTCTTTGATCATGAACAGATCTGTTATATTATTGGGAAGATATCGATAACTTTTGCTCAATGGAAAATTAGTTGTAGTTGTATTGTGCTATATATGAGGTAATAAGATATTTTTTATATTTTTTGCGTTTCATATGCAATCACTAGATGTTACAAGTTTCTAATAATAACTGTGGGATTGAATAATTTGATTTGTGTAGCTATTTGTACAACCAACTCAAGAAATCAAAACTACTCAACATGTATGGCTTCGTAGACCCTGCACATATCTCTATACACTCTAGATCGCTGGAGTACGATCAGATTTTATTGCTAAAAGATTAGAGCATTGCAATATGGATCAATTGTTTCTAGCTCCTTATAACTCTGGGTAAGTGGTTTTTTAATGAAAATTGATACTTTTGATATTATGTTAATTATTGTTATTATGTTTATGAAGGAATCACTGGTCCTTGGTGGTTATTGACCCTCATGGGGACAAAGTGTATTTTTGTGATTCTATTGGATGTTCAATTGGAAAAAATTGAAAGGTGTTATTAATACGTAAGTATTTATTTCTTTTTAATTTTATAATAATTTGTCTGGGTTATATCATTTGAGTCTCACACTATTATTATACTTTGCTATTTTAGTGCACTCAAAATATACAACGCTAAAGCTGAACGAGTTGCAAGAAAAACACTTACTTGGGAGTCAGTTAAGGTATATTGACTTGCACATTCTTTTTATAATTTATAAAATTAGATCTTATTTGTTTAAGTTTTATAAAAACTTTTAAATTCATCTTTCAAGTGTCCTAAGCAACCATCAGGTGTTTAATGCAGCTATTATGTCATCATGTATATGAAGGAGATCATTGAGAATCATATCATTTCAACTGATGAAAAGGTAGGTTATTATTGCATACATGATTCATATATATAAGTAGTACTTTTTATGGTTTTAGATTTTGTGTCATGTGTCAATTAGTACTCTTTTCTGAGTAACTTATATGTACGTATGCAGTTTGTTGAGAAGAAAACTTATAAATAAGAAGAGATCGACATTATGCATGGAGAATGGATCGAGTACTTGCAAGGTTTCATTTGAAGAAAATTGGCACTAAATGTATTTGATATTGAAAATGTATCGAAGAAAATTGGATATTTTAATTCAATGTATTTGTGATTTTTTGGAATATGTTTGTATGATGACAATATTGGATATTTATATGACAATATTGGATATTTTAATTCAATATTTTTAGAATTTTTCTGGAATTAAAAGTATATGTTTGTATGAGAGGATTGGATATTATACTACGTTTTCAATATCAAAACGTAGTCTAAATATACATAATAGACTACATTTTCTGATGAAAAAGTAGTCTAAATGTATTTAAAGGCTTCATTTTTTTGCCTTTTTAACTAGTTTCTAATAAAAACGTAGTCTAAATGTATTTAAAGACTTCATTTTTTTGCCTTTTAACAACAGTTTCTGATAAAAATGTAGTCTAAATGTATTTAAAGACTACAATTTTTTGACCTTTAACTATAATTTCTGATAAAAATGTAGTCTAAATGTATAAAGACTACATTTTTTGACTTTTAACTATAATTTTGATAAAAATGTAGTCTAAATGTATTTAAAGACTACGCTTTTTTTACTTTTAACTACGTCTAAAATATAGTCTAAACCAGGGACTTTTAACTACACTCATATTTTTTTGACTATACTTAAAAAGACTACATTTTTTAAAATACTTTTAATCATAGTCTATATATATATATAAAGACTACGTTTTTTAGACGTAATCTAATTAAATTTCTTTTTAAGAAGATCAAGATTTTTAGTTTTCAAGGTTTTATTTTTTGTTCTTAAAATCTTAAAATCACTAAACAATTCATTGAAAGCATCATATAGTTCATCAAAAGTAAAATCATCATTGGGAGTTTCAGAATTTACCTCATCTTCATTATTTGCCATGAAACATATGTTGGCAACCTCTTGTTGATCATCTTCGGATGAAGATTCCTCGCTGTCGCTTCAAGTTGCAACATACGCCTTCTTCTTCTTTTTGTATCCCTTCTTAAATTGAGGACATTCGGATCTGAAGTGTCCCGGTTTCTTGCATTCATAACAGATCAAGGGATCTTTCTCTTTATCTTTTTCTTTTTCTCCTTCCATCTTAATACTAGTTTTTCTCTTATGGAAGGGTCTCCTTCTTTACATAAACTTTTTGAATTTCTTCGCAAGGAGAGCGGTCTCATCGTTGTCTTCATCTTCTTCACTGCTGCTCTTTTCATTTTCTGTAGCTTTGAGTGCAACAGTCCTCTTTTTCTTTACATCATCTTCTTGATGTTGCTTCATTGTAAGCTTATGGGTCATAAGAGATCCAAGTAGCTCCTCCAAAGGTAGATTGTTCAGATCTTTGGCTTCTTGGATAACTATCACTTTAGCTTCCCATGCTCTTGAAAGAGACCTAAGAATTTTTTGCACCAATTCAGAGTTAGTATAGGTCTTACCAAGACTTTTTAGTCCATTTACTATATCAGTAAATCTAGTATACATGCATGTAATAGATTCATTTTGATCCATGCTAAAAAGTTCATATTTATGCACCAAAATGTTAATCTTGGATTCCTTAACTTGGTTGGTACCATCATGAGTAATTTCCAACCTATCCCATATCTGGCTGAGATGCAAGTGGATATTCTATTGAATTCATTTGCATCCAAAGAGCATATAGGACTTTCATGGCCTTGGCATTGAGCTAAGCCATTTTCCTATCATTTTTATTCCAATCCCTTTTGGGCTTAGGAACAATGGATCCGTCTACTAAGTGTGTGGGAGTGCTAGGACCATTGATAATAATACTCCATAACTCATAGTCTAAAGCTTGAATGAAAATCCTCATTCTAGCTTTCCAATATGAATAGTTTGTGCCACTAAACAAAGGTGGTCGGTTTGTGGATTGTCCCTGAGAAAAAGAAGAACCAGCTTGAGCTGCCATTTGGATCTTTAGCTCTTGATTGTTAGATCAAGCAGGGATGAGCATAAGCTCTGATACCAATTGTTGGCCCAGATGACAACCCAAGAGGGAGGGGTGAATTGGGTTCTTTAAAAATTTTACAATTAAAATCAATTTCCCAAGATGAATGTGCACAAGTAAAGTGTAGAGAGTATGATGCTATGAGTGCTGAGCACACTATAAAGTTAGAGTGAAAGAGAGAAGAAATAAGCACGACAAACGCAAAGGATTTATAGTGGTTCGGTGTTAGCTACACCTATATCTACTCCCAAGCAACTCTCGAGTACGCACTATAATCACCCTGATTATAGCAGAGTTGTTTTGCAAGATCATAACTCGAACTTATTATTTTACAACGGGATCATAATGAACCCAACTGGTTTTCACAAGTTCACCGGCATACAACCTAACACAAGCTAATCTTAGCTTGCCCAAGGTCAACTACCTCACCTGATTCAATCCCCTAATTGAATCAGAAAATAAGTGTATCAAATAATTGATTAGAACAATATAAAAGCTCCTCAAATGAGCAGATAAACAATATAAATAAAAGTAAGAATAGAAAAGCCTGATTAGAAGATGTTTGATGTTGAGCTTTTCTTCTTTTCCTCTTCTCTTCTGAATGATCTTTCTCAAGATTGAACTTAGGCTCTTGAAGAAATGTTGGTGCAGAGAAGGATGAAGAACTAGGGCTCTTGCTTTTCTTCTTCTAATTGATGGAAATCCTTCGGACTTGACTTTTGAAAGCTTTTGGATTTCTCTTCTATCTCTTTTGTATAGTTAGGCTTTGAATCAATGTTTTTCCTCTTTGATATTTCTTTATTTTCCTCTTTTTTTTCTTCCTCTGCTTTTTGAACGGTCGGAATGCCCTTTTATAATCTCTCTTAATCCATGTTTTTATGCAAAGTAGTCGTTGAGAGTACTTATGGATGAGTTCAACACATAAAGGGAA
Organism: Calamus simplicifolius; assembly: GCA_900491605.1. Lineage (NCBI taxonomy): Eukaryota > Viridiplantae > Streptophyta > Magnoliopsida > Arecales > Arecaceae > Calamus > Calamus simplicifolius. The sequence goes on from UESW01004263.1 coordinate 105,654, forward strand.
AGAGTTGAAGAGTATTGGAGGAAATATGACCATTGGAGCCGTTTCTGATAAATTTGAAAGTCGCCTCTGATAGATTAGAGTTGGCTCTAATCTGGCTAGGTGTCGGCTCTAAGTTGGGTTTTTCAAAATAGAAAGAAAATATTCATCGTGGAGTCGGCTCTAGAATTCTGTGAGGTTGACACAACTCGAGCTAGAGTCGGCTCTAATTTCCTTGGGATTGACTCTAACAGTTTCCTAAAAAATGCAGTCTTTGTTCTCAGGTTAGAGTCGGCTCTAACTCTGCTGGAGTCGGCTCTAAAATCTAAAGCAGAAAGACAGTTCATTGTAACTCAGGTTAGAGTCGCTCTAATTTTCTGGAGTCGACTCTAAACTATGCCGAATGTGCCAAATAGTTCTGATACGCTCCAGAGTCGGCTCTAATGCTTCTCGAGTCAGCTCTAAACTCTAAACTTTGACACATACCATAAAGAATTGATTCAAGCTCATTTTTGTACGAATTATAAATACTTAATCTTTCTAAATTCCTAAAACACTTATCAATCTCATTAGTATCACATGGATATACTCATGGCTTTTGTTAATCATCAAAATCAATAAATGGGTCAACACAATTGGATTGGACTTAATCATGCACTCTTTCTTTTCTTTTATTGCATTCGAATTTAAATTTCAAATTCAAATTTAAATTTTTGCTCAAATTAGTCTTGAGTTTAAATTTGGAATTCTTTTTAAGTCTAAATTTAGAATTTAGATTTAATAGTAGAAATTCAGAATTTAAACCTAGAACTAATTGGAAAGCTAAATAGGTTTTTTCACCTTAACCCTCTCCTCAAGTCCCTCCACCTTCTTAAACGTAAAACCTCTCCCTAAGTCCCTCCACCTTCCAAACCTCTCTCACTCTCCATAAATCCTTCCCCCTTTCAAACCTCCTCCCTTTTATAAGGGTTATTGTAGGTGGTAACGACATAGATGTTTTTTTTGAAGGTTTTCTACTTAAGAAAAATGTTTTCTACCTTATGTAGGATATTGTGAGGATTAAGGTTTCAGGTATGTAGAGAGTAGTTGGGATATTGTGAGGCTACAAGATCATCTTGCTGTCCAAAAGGATAAGAATGAGATCAAGGAGCTAGCACTCCAAAGGATTTGATTAGGAAAGAGCCCTGATGAACTACCTATAGAGGTCATACGCTTATGTGGCTTAAGGAGTTCTTTTCTTCAACCATCTAGCAATTTGCAAAGATAAAATACCTTACTATTATTTGATAATGATCAAATCATTAACATAAAATGGTTTTATATTTTTCTTTCTAACTTTTTGATATCATTTACATGCACTATTATCCTGTTAGTTCCTGATGTGTGTAGATAGACAAATTAATTTATCATTATTTATGCTGCTTTATAAAAAAATTAAAAAATAGATTTGCTTGCATAGGCTATCTGCCTGCATTTATTTCCTAACAGTGGTATCAGAGTATGGTTCTTGTAACATGATAATAGTTGCATGTTAATATGATATCTTAAGTTTTCTTCTCACTAAAGTACTTGGACTGGGTGGATTCATCAGGCCGTCCGATCATAGAAGAGAAGTAGGGCTTAAAGACCCTCTCTTTCCATTCAATGGGGTCTCCTATGACATGTAGGGGTGCCACTTATGTCATGACCTATAAAGAAGAAAAGTGAAGAGATTGAAAATTAAAATTGATTTAATCTTATTTTTGGATGGTATGATCATAAACTATTTTAATTTTTATAAAATTTATTTTATATGTTAAATTAAAATTGTTTCAATTTAAGAGTTTATTGAATTTAATTAAAAAAATTAAATTATCTTAAATGATGAAGAAATCTAAAAATATGATTTAAAGATCTTATGTCATTTGCATAAGCTTTAAGGGTCATGGATTAGCTTGAGTTAGATCCCTAATTGGGTTAGACCTAAGTTTAGATTAATTGGACTAAAAAGAGAACTTAAATCTAATTAAAAGTTGAGTTAGGTTATATTCTCTTTAGATCCCTCTAATTAGTTAGATTGATCCGACCATAAATCTAAATGGACCTAATTTATAGCCCAAGTTTTTAGGCTAATCTAATCAAATCTGATGAACCCATCCCATGATCTCACTTACCTAAAAATATGGTCGATCAGAATTGATTGGGTAGCTCATTGATTCGAGTTAGCCCATATTACCTAAGGTGAATCAGTATGACTGATTTTGGTATCCATGGACCAATTATTCAAAAACCATTCTACAAGTTAGTGGAAGAATTCTTGATTATGGTCCGTGTGTTCTCTTTCATATGTCACATATTAAAGTGAAACCCTCTAAATTATTAGATCCTTAAAAAGATGAAGTTATGGGGATAACTAAGTCTTAGCCTCCCATTAATTGGATGGTAATGGGTCCAATAGTTCGGTGATCATTGGCAGACCCAAAGGTCGAATATTCATCAAGCTATTGGAATTGTCAATCCCAATATGATGGCTCAATGTGAATCTCTTAACGGTGGTTAGGTGAGCCGGCCAAATTCGGGCTTGACTATTCGTTGGTTAGAATCATTAAATTTTGTCATGTTAATGGTTAGACCTAACCAGGACCTTCAATAAGAGGCCCAAAGGTCAATTGAAGTACACCCTAGGGCAAAATTAATTACTAGAAGTTACTTGGAGAAGTAATCGGTTAAAGAACCTACCTTTAGATGTGCATGGATGAGCCGACCAAAGTCGGGCTCATGTATTGTCTATTGGATTCTAGTACCCACTAAGGGATTAAAAGTAATTCCTTGGATTGGAGGTAGAGGCTGACAGTCTGAATAAAATAGTGGGAGGGCCTTTAGACTAAAGCCCATGTCTTTAGGATAATAATTCATATACAATAATAGGTTTTTAGTTTTCCTTTCAGATAATGTCTATCAACTTGTCGCTCCGTTCATTGCTTGATAATGAAAAACTTATGGGTCCCAACTTTGATAGCTGGTATCAAAGGCTCAGGATTGTCCTAGAGCATAAATGGATCCTTTATGTGATAACGGATCCAGCACCTGAAGTCTCTACTCCTAATGCTTGGGGTTCAGCCAGGGATACTTATCAGAAGTGGCTCTCTGATTGGACCACTATCCGATGCGTAATGCTAGCAGTGATGAACGATGAGTTCAGTCACAAATTTGAGGAAGTCTGGCCAGAGAAAATTCTTCAAAAGTTGAAGAAATCCTTTGGGACATCAGACGATGTTGAAAGGTACAAGGTTTCTTGTTCCATCTACAACACGCGGATGCGTGATGGAGCCTCAATCACTGATCATATATTATACATGATCAAGATGATTGAGCGCTTGGGCAAACTTAGTTGTCCCTTGCATGAACAACTTAGGAAAGATGCAATACTGAACTCCCTACCTCCTTTCTATCTCGACTTTCTCGATCATTATAGAATGAATAAACCTATAGTAAACTACCATGGTCTACTTGGTTTACTGCAGACTTATGTGAAAGATCACTAGCTCAATAAAGGGATGGTGAATTTAGTGGGAGGTTCTTTGGGAGGTCGTCGTCCCTTTAAGAAAGGAAAAAAAAAAATAAAAGAAAGAAGGTGCAAATACTAGGACTAATCAGGCTAAAAAGGTTAAAGCTGATTAAGGTAAGGCGGAGTGCTTCTTTTGCAAGAAGCAGGGTCATTGGAAGAGGAATTGTCCTCTTTATATTACATCCCTTGACCCAAATAGGTCTAAGAAGAGGAAACAACTAGGAAATGCTGAACAAGGTATTTATATAATAACGCCTTATAATTTCTCTATCTATGATACTACTAATTTCTCTGCAGGGACTTCAAGTTAGTAGAAGATTCGAGGATGGTGAGAGATTTTTGAACGTGAGAAATGAAAGCCAAGTTCAGTCCTACCGTTGAGAATCGTCAAACTTATAATCGTTCTAAATGAATGTCATTATTATCCATCTTTCATTTTAAATATCCATGTCTGGCTATGAACTATCAATAAAGAATGACATTTGTAAAATCATTATAAATAGTTCTGTTGTAATGAATGAATATATGAGTAATGGCATATATGTACTATTGTGACCTATTAGTGTAATGCATACATCTAGCAAATGCCTTAGGATAAACGATATCATTAATGCTTACCTTTGGCACTGCCGGCTAGGTCATATTAACAAGAACAGGATAACTAGGTTGAGGCTAATAATTTTGAATCATTACCAACCTATAAATCTTGTCTTCTGGGTAAAATGATCAAATCAGCTTTTAGTGGAAAAGGTGAATAGGCCAATGAAATTCTAAGTTTGGTACATACCAATGTATGCGGACCTATGAATGTTAATGCTAGGAATGGGTATAATTATTTCATTACGTTTACAAATGATCTTTCGAGGTATGGCTATATATTCTTGATGAGACATAAGTCTGAATCGTTTAAAATGTTCAAACGATATCGTAATGAAGTAGAAAAACAAATAGAAAAGTTTATCAAAACCCTTTGATCAGATCAAGGTGGTGAATATCTTTTAGTGAGTTTCTATTATATCTTGAGAAGAATGAGATTCTCTCTCAATGGACACCTCAGTTAAATGGAGTGTCTGAAAGGAGGAATCAAATCTTGTTAGATATGGTTCAATCCATGATGGGCTTTGCTTCTCTGCCAATCTCCTTTTGGGGTTATGCTCTAGAGTCAGCGTGTTACCTTTTAAATAGGGTTCCAAGTAAGTCTGTTAACAAAACACCATATGAGATATGGACTGGGCATAAGCCGATACTCTCACACCTTCGGGTCTGGGGCTGCCCGGCTTATGTTAAACGTTTAAAAATAGATAAGCTTGGACCTAGGTCTGACCGATGTCTATTTGTAGGGTATCCAAAAGAGTCTAAGGGGTATTACTTTTACTTATTTGAATAACAAAAGTTGTTCGTCAGTCTTAGGGTTATCTTTTTAGAAAAGGAGTTCCTTAGTAAAGGAACCGGAGCCACTAAGGTTGAACTTAGTGAAGTTCAATAAGTAGAAAAACTGACAAACTTAAGAGATAACATAGAAATGGTTTTGACTAGATTAAACCTAGAGCCCATATAGAAATCATTAAGGAGATCCGACAGGGTACTACGTCAATTGGATAGATACTACGGTTTCTTGATCCGAGATGGCGATCCTATTGAACTCGATGAGAATAATGAGGATCTGATCACCTATATAGATGCAATGCAGAGGTCTAATTCTAAGAAATGGCTAGAAGCCATGAAATCCAAAATAAAATCCATGGAAATCAATAATGTATGGACATTGGTTGATCTACTTAAGGGGATAAAACCTATTGGATGTAAATTAATTTTTAAAAGAAAAAGAGGTGCTGATAGACAGGTAGAGACCTATAAAGCCCATCTTGTTGCTAATGGGTATCATCAACATTATGGTATAGACTATGACAAGACATTTTCTCCTGTGGCAATGCTTAAATCCATTCGAATTATGCTTGTTTTAGCAGCATACTTTGATTATGAAATCGAGCAAATGGATGTTTGAACATCTTTCCTTAATGATGAGCTAGAAGAGGAGATGTATATGATACAACCTAAAGAATTCATATCTACAGATGAGTCAAAAGTGTGCAAGCTTTAGAGATCTATAGACTGAAGCAGGCCTCTCGAAGCTAGAACATGTTTTGATAAATGTATTAAGATGTATGGTTTCATTAGAAACATAGAAGAATCTTGTATTTATAAATGGGCTAATGGTTCTGTGATTGTATTCCTTGTGTTGTATATAGATGACATTCTCTTAATCGGGAATGACATCCTAGTACTACAGGGAATAAAGGTCTAGTTATCATCTCAATTCTTTATGAAGGACTTGGGTGAAGTCTCTTATATATTTGGTATGAAGATCTATAGAGATAGATCTAGAAGGCTTTTGGAATTATCCCAATCTATGTACATAGACACTGTGCTAAAATGTTTTAGCATGCAGAATTTCAAGAAAAGCTATCTTCCAATAGACCATGAAATTTCTCTCTCCAAAAAGGATTATACGACAACTCCTGAGGAAAGAGAACGTATGAGTAGGATTTCATATGCTTCGGCAGTGGATTCTATCATGTACGCCATGACATGTACTAGACCAGACATGACATACTCACTAGAGATAGTGAGTAGATACTAGTTTGACCCATGTGAAGCTCATTGAAAAGTAGTGAAGACTATTCTGAAGTATTTGCAAAATACTAAGGACCAATGGCTAATTTATGGAGAATCTAACTTAAAACTTATGGGGTATACTGACTTCAGTTTTCAGTCGGATAGGGATGATAGTAAGAGTGTGTCAGGATTTATCTTTACACTAAATGAAGGAGCGATTTGTTAGAAAAGTTCTAAGCAACAACTGTGGCGGACTCAATATGCGAGGCAGAATATATTGCGGCATCAGATGCAGCAAAGGAAGCTGTATAGTTGCAAAAGTTTCTAGGAGAACTAGGAGTGACACCTTCTCTGGATGATCCTATTTCGGTGTATTGTGACAACACCAAAGCCATTGCTCAAGCCAAAGAGCCGAAGTCCCATCAACACACCAAACATATTCTGCATCGTTATCACCTTGTGGAAGAAATCATAGAGCGAGGTGAGATCAGCCTTCAGAAGATCGATGGAAAGGAGAACCTAGCCGACCCATTCACTAAAGCTGTTGGAATTCAAGAGTTCAATGATTGTAAATAAAAATTAGGAATTAGATTCTGTTCTAATTGGCTTTAGTCCAAGTGGGAGTTGTTGGAAAATGTGTTCCAAAGCCAATCGTCTAGGCTGTAGACAGTTATGCTCATTGTAATTGTATATGAACTTTATAATAAATAAAAGTAATTTTTGGCAGTTCATCACATTTATATTTTTCTGTAAAAAGCTCTTATGTGATAGAGTCCTTACAACTACCCTACATTCGATATAGAGAGGATATATCGAGTAGTTCATAAAACTATTTTCAACCAAAGGATATATTGTTATAGGACAACAACATATCAAGTATAGGTTGATGTATGTCATATTGGTTGGTTGTCCTCTTGACCAAGGAGTGTAGAGACACTGGTATGGCATACTATAAAATGTATGATATTTTATTAAACGTGACCCACCTGCGGAGCTCCCTTCTGCCAAGGGTTGCTCGGAAGGGATATGGATATAAGTATCCCTCAAACCTGAGATCACCATGGTAACTTACAAGCAACTTACTATGCTTTAGTGTAGGACTACCTAGATTTCTAATCGAGTGACGAAAGGTATCTGGGTATAATCAAGTACTTATGGAGCAGTGATGGATCAAGATGGGATTGACCCCTCCAAATAGTTTGGAGTAAATGTCTTACTATGTCTGAACTTAGCAAAACCTTGGCATGGATAGTTCTTGTGAGGAGTCACAGAACTTGTAAGGTTGAGGCATATTATGGATGCATTGATTAAGGGTTGACATTTAAACCCCAAGTCATCTTGAGCATTATGAGGTCAAAGGGATGAATTATATGGTAACCATATGCCAGAGGATTTAGATTATTGCTTTGCAATCTTCAATCTATCCGGACATCGGGTGTCATTGCTAGATGGCGACTTCGATTAGTGCTAGAAATATTCTTGTACTACTGGCTTAGTGTTCGAACCTATGGGGTCACACACCATAGGGGTTTTCTTCCTGATCTAAAGGCTGATTGATGATTGAGTCAAGCCAAATATGTTTTGGTTTAGGGTCCAATTGGATTGAACTTAATCATGCACTCTTTCTTTCTTTTATTTCATTCGAATTTGAATTTCAAATTTGAATTTGAATTTTTGCTGAAATTAATTTTGAGTTTAAATTTGAAATTCTTTTTAAGTCTGAATTTAGAATTTAGATTTAATCCTATTACAGTTGGAATTCAGAATTTAAACCTAGAACTAATTGGAACACTTAAAGCTAAATAAATTTTTTCACCTTAACCCTCTCCTCAAGTCTCTCCACCTTCTAAAACGTAAAACCTCTCCCCAAGTCCCTCCACCATCCAAACCTCTCTCACTCTCCACAAATCCTTCCACCTTCCAAACCTCCTCCATTCATGCTAGCCTTTATAAGGGTTATTGTAGGTGGTAGAAGTTTTTTTTGGAGGTTTTATACTTTAAAAAAATGTTTTCTACCTCGTGTGTGGAGAGTAGTTTGGAAAAGCATTTTTCTTCCACCTCTACTAGTTCTCCTTCGGTTACAAGACCATCTTGCTGTCCAAAGGGATAAGAAGAAGATCAGCCTTCGTGGTTTCTAAGGAGTTAGCACTCCGAAGGATTTGATCAGGAAAGTGCTTTGGTGTGAACTACCTATAGAGGCCATAGGCATGTATGGCTTAAGGAGCTCTTCTCTTCAACCATCTAGCAGTTTGCAAAGATAAAATACCTTACTGTTATTTGATAATGATCAAATCATTAACATAAAGTAGTTTTATATTTTGCTTTCTAACTTTTTGATATCATTTACATGCACTATTATCCTATTAGTTCCTGATGTAGGTAGATAGAAAAATCGATTTGATCATTATTTTATCATTATTTTCGCTACTTTATAAAAAAAATTAAAAATAGATCTGCCTGCATAGGCTATTTGCTTGCATTGGTTTCCTTACAGCCAAAACCATCAAAGGTCTTGAACTTCCTTGGGAGCTTATTCGGCCGGCCCAAGGGTTGACTTGAGAGTCATCGAAACCATCGAATGTCTTGAACCACCTCGAGGGTTTCTTCGGCTGGCCCAGGGGTTGACTCGAGAGTCGTCGAACCTAATGATTGCAGGACTGTCAAAAGCATTTTGGAACCACCTCGGAGGTTTCTTCAGCCGATCCGATGGTTGACTCGAGAGTCGCCAAAACCATTGAAGGTCTTGAACTGCCTCGAAGGTTTCTTCTGCCGAACCAAGGATGACCTAATGATCGCATGACCGTCGAGCACCTTTTGGAACCTCCTCGGGGGTTTCTTCGGTCAACCCGAGGGTTGACTCAAGAGTCGTCAAAACCATCGAATGTCTTGAATCGCCTCGAGGGTTTCTTCAGCCAATCCGGGGTGACCTGATGATTGCAGGACCATCGAGAGCCTTTTGGAACCTCCTCGGAGGTTTCTTTAGCCGGCCCAAGGGTTGACTCGAGAGTCATTGGAACCATCGAAGGTCTTGAACCACCTTGGGGGTTTCTTCGGCCAGCTCGGGGGTGACTTAATGATCACAGGACCATCAAGAGCCTTTTGGAACCTCCTCGGAGGTTTATTCGGCTGGCCCGGGGGTTTACTCGAGAGTCGCCGAAACCATCGAAGGTCTTGAACCACCTCAGGGGTTTCTTCGGCCGGTCCAGGGGTAACTTAATGATCACAGGACCATCGAGAGCCTTTTGGAACCCCCTCGAGGGTTTCTTCGGCCGGCCCGGGGTTTGTTGAACTTTCAAGTTAGATGAGAAGGAAGTATTTGAAGCTCCTCTTATTTTCATCAGCTGAATGCATATATCATTGATAATATCGACAAAGATTGTCCGCATTCCAAGTACGGAGAATTGGTCGCCCATCGAGTCCTTCAATCTGGTAGGCTCCTCGGTGAAGTACTTCAGTGATCTGATAGGGCTCCTCCTAGTTTGGAGATAGCTTGCCTCCTTCCATTGGATTGGATAGTTCGGCCTTTCTAAGTATTAAGTCTCCAGGGTAAAATATCTTGGAATGGACTCGGGCATTGTAATATTTTGCCACTCACTAGCAAAATGCGGCCATCTTGAGCCACGCTTGATCGCGCACCTCGTCGATGAAGTCGATGCTGGCTCTCAGCTGAGTGGGATTGTCTTCTTTATTATATGACTCCACTGTTGGTCCAGATAGCAACCTAAGAGAGGGGGTGAATTGGGTTTTTCAAAAATTTAAACTCTTTTGAAAGATAACCCCCAGCGGAAATAAAAACTTAGATTCAGACAAATTAAAACAGAATATGCACAAATAGAGAGTTAAAGATAAAGAGACAATCACGGCAAACACAGGAGATTTTATAGTGGTTCGGTGTACCTACACCTACGTCCACTCCCAAGTACCTCTTGGGTCCACACTATAATCAATCTGATTACAGCAGAGTTGTTTTGCAAGCTCACAACTCAAACTTGTTGTTTTCCCGGGTGCACAACGAACCCAGCTGGTTTTCAAGGCTCACCAGCACAAAACCTATCACCACAAGCTAATGCTTGCACAAGGCTAACAGCCTCAACTGAATCAATCACCAGATTGACCCAGCAAACAATATTTGTTTTACAAGATAAACAGCTCCTCCAATGAGCAAATATACAATAATGAAACAGAAATAAAAGGATAGGAATCAAAGCCTGATTCGCAGATCTTGGTGGCTTCTTCCTTCTCTTCCTTTGAATGGATCTTCCTTCAAAATGCTCTTGAGACTCAGAAGATCAGAAAACTAGGGCTTCTTTCTTTCCTTGAGATTTCTTCGAAATAGAACAACAAAAGCTTGGAATCTCTCTTTTCTTTTGGGAATCAATATGATCTTTCCTTTCGAGTTTTCCCTCTTTTCTCTTTGATTTTCTGATGGATTTCACAGATTTCTCTCTATTCTTTTCTTTTTGTCTCTCTTTTCCTCTTCTTGTTCTTCTTTTTTCGGATGCAGCAAACCCTCTTCTTATAGATCCCGATTAATCCATAAATAGTTTAAAACTATCCGTTAGAAACAAGTGTAAGAAGGATTAGAATCAAAAATAGCAATAGCCGTTGGGATTAAAAAAGATAAAGATAAAGTTTAGAGTCGTTCTGACAGTTCTGGAGCCGCGTCTGACATTCTGGAGTCGGCTCTAACTTTTCTGGAGTCGGCTCTAACTCGAAATTCTTTAATCCGCTCGATCTGGAGTCGTCTCTGACTTTTCTGGGGTCGACACAAAAATCTTCTGGAGTCGACTCTAACAGTCCGGGAGTCGACTCTAAGTCGTGGCCTGAAAATCCATCGTTCTGTCTTTTCTGTTGGAGTCGGCTCTAACAGTTCCGGAGTCGACTCTAAGTCTGTGCCATTTTCCGGAGTCGACTCTGCGATTCCATGTGTCGACTCTAATGTCTGCAAACTTACCTTGACATTAGATTCGAACCAGAACTTGATTTGACTCTTGATTTTGATTATCAAATCGACTTATAACTGAAAAACTTAATCAAAATCATTAGTAACTTCAAATGTTATACTCAAATAGTTTTGTTAATCATCAAAATCCTCAATTGGGTCAACAATCTCCCCCTTTTTGATGATGACAAAAACTTTGAGTATATGCATTAAAAATTCATTTGAATTAAGAATTATAGACATTGTTAAAGCTTTAGAACTTCCTAACAGAGAATTTGATGCCAATATTCAAAATGAATCAAAAAAGATACATGAGATAAACATCAATCAAGATGATTTAACTTTTATATGAAAAAATTAAGCTCCCCCTGCATTGAATAACTCCCCTATGTAGATAAACTGAATTCAATTGAATCATTTTTATTAGAATCTCAAAATTTTTCTCCCCCTTTGTAGATATGCAAAAAATCTTATATTCTTTCATTTTCTTTCTCTTTCTCTTATATGCATATACAATTATCTCTCCCCCTTTTTTGTTATCAGCAAAAAAGTTGAATTATCAGAGCGGGGTTGTTGGTTCAATTAATCATAGAGATAGTAAACTCATTCATTGAATTCAATCAATCAATCATAGACAAATTTGCAATAAAAGTGTAATTGTATTCCAAAGCAAGATTCATTACATGTGTTACAGTAAAGTGACATATTCAAGTATGTAATTCCTAGATACATGCTAAAAGCAAGAAGCAAGAAATCCTAAGATACAACCTAGGATAGGGTATCAAAATCAAACATGCTTATACACAATTTTCTTTAAATGTCCAATCATTTCCATAATATCATCTTTTTGAGTCTTCTTAAAACTTTCAAGACAAGCTTCAATTTGAGAACGGCGAGGTCGATATCTTTCTTTAGTTGACTGGTAGCATGAAGATAAGTTCCAGAACCGTCTGCAATGCCTTCCATCCTTTCAAAAATCTTATGAAGATCAGTGCTAAAGGATTCTACGATTGCTAATGGAAAAAGAAATCATGTCAAGCCTTGAATTGATCTCTTCCTTCAACTGATTGAACTCCTCTCTCAACTGACACATATCATTTGTCCTTTGACTATCATACTCAGCCAGTAAAGCTCTGAGCTGACCTATTTGCTCCTCAGAAAATCTTCCAGATGCCAATGCTGACTGATGTGGAGGGTGAGTGCTAGGTCCAGCCACTGAGGGTCCAGCAGTAGATGGTCCAGCAGAAGAAGGTCCAGCAGATGGTGAATAGATGGTCAGGAATATCCTCTCCTCTGACCTCCTCAACTCTAACTTCTTCAGCTCTGGCCTCTTGTCCTCTTTTTATCCAATTTTCATTCTCTTTTCTGAAGCCCATCCGGTGAATTGTAGAGACACTATAGTAATCTGTATGCCTTAATTTTCTTAGTGGCTCATTATCCATTATTAGCACACCTTGGCTTCTAAAGACTAAGGTTAGTATCATACCATACGGCAGTGTTGATCTTTTCTTAGTTGCTGCTTCTGCCATATAACCAATCATCATACCGGCAAGATTAACAGGTCTTCCAGTGAGAATACAGTCCATCAACAAGATGTCTCGCTCCGAGACATACTCAAACCTTCCGATTTTAGGAAATAAAATTCTTCCACAAATATTGTGAAGTAATCTGAGTTCCAAATTAAGTTGATTAGCCAAGATTTCTTCAAACTCAGAAACTTCTCTCCCTAACATCCTAGATAGGGCACCTCCTCTGTCATCATGTTGATATTCAACTAGACCAATAGTAGGCATCTCCAATAGATTTCCAAGAGTCTCGGCCGTGATAATCACTTTAGTTCCTCTTACAAAACTCACTAAGCCTCCCTCTCCTCTACATAAATCATTATAAAATTCTCTCACAAGGGCAGGGTATGTAGGGACATCCAAAGAACAGACCTTCTCCCATCCCATTTCTTTCAACAAACGCCAATAGCGAAGCCCTCCGAAGCAAAAAAGTCAAAATCTACTTTTCTTCCGGTAGTAATGGCCTTACCCGCTAATTGGTCTACTCGTGGAGAAGATGGTGAGGGTGGAGAGTCATCTTGAGTGGCAGATGAAGAAGATGACGAGGTTGCCTCCGATTTGAATGGCGCTTCATCGGAACAGTCGAACCACCAATGATAGCACGCCTTTTAGGAGCCATGGGATTCGATTGGAATGAGTTATTGAGAGATTTGAGGGATTTGGAGGGATTGAAATCGGTTTGGAACGGTTTGGAGGGTTTAGGAGACGATAGGTTTCGTTTGGGGTCGACTCCGCCCTTTTTATTTTGACCTAGTTCCACTTAGAGTCGACTCCCGAAAACGAGGTGTCGGCTCCGAACCAGAGAATCTGTCAGCGCCCGAATTAGAGTCGGCTCTACAGAAGCCAGAGTCGGCTCTAATTGCCCAGACAGAACATCAAAATATGAAGGTGTCGACTCCACAAACTGCAGGTGTCGACTCCACAACAGTTTCAGTGAAAAATTCAAATTTCAAGGATCTGAAACTAATCAAATTAATCATCAAACTCTAGATAAGTGTTCCTTAACAATTGGGGAAACAATGAATCAAATTTCTAGATAAATTTCCTTATTGGACATAGAGGATTTTCAAGAAATTAATGAAGTCTAGATAGTTGTTGTCCTTAAGAGTTTCAGAAAATCATTCTAAAGGATCACAAACTCCTAATTCTCCTCTAAGATAACAAAATCTTTCCTCACTCAAAGGTTTGGTAAAAATATCAGCTAATTGATCATTAGTATTAACATATTCAAGACAAACATCTTTGTTAGTTACATGTTCTCTAATAAAGTGATGTCTAATTTCAATGTGTTTAGTTCTTGAATGTTGAATTGGATTCTTAGTTAGATTAATAGCACTAGTATTATCACATTTAATAGGAATTTTATCAAGTGTGATACCATAATCTTCAAGTTGTCGCTTAATCCAAAGGATTTGAGCACAGCAACTTCCAGCTGCAACATACTCTGCCTCAGCAGTGGATAATGCAACCGAATTTTGCTTCTTGCTAAACCAAGAGATTAAGTTACTTCCTAAAAGTTGGCATGCCCCACTTGTACTCTTTCTATCTAATTTACAACCAGCATAGTCAGAATCAGAATAAGCAATCAATTTTAAGGTTGAGTCTCTAGAATACCATAATCCTACATTTTTAGTTCCATTTAAGTATCTAAAGATTCTTTTAACAGCAAATAAATGTGATTCCTTAGGATTAGATTGATATCTTGCACATAAGCAAACAGAAAACATGATATCTGGCCTACTTGCAGTTAGGTAAAGAAGTGATCCGATCATACCTCTGTAATGCTTCTGATCTACTTTCTTACCTTCTTCATCCTTGTCCAGCTTGCATGAGGGACTCATTGGCGTACCAAGAGGTTTAGCAGATTCCATACCAAATTTCTTGAGTATTTCCTTTGTGTACTTTGTTTGGTTAATGAAAATCCCCGCTTTCTCTTGTTTGATTTGAAGTCCAAGGAAGAAGTTTAGTTCTCCCATCATGCTCATCTCGAATTCTCCCTGCATTAACTTAGCAAATTCTTGACAAAGGAGATTGTTAGTAGCACCAAATATAATGTCATCAACGTAAATTTGAACAATTAATAAATCCTTTTCTTTTCTTTTTAAAAACAAGGTTTTATCAACATTTCCTCTAGAAAAATCATTTTCAATTAAAAATTTACTTAATCTATCATACCAAGCTCTAGGTGCTTGCTTTAAACCATAAAGTGCTTTGTGTAGTTTGAAGACGTGGTTTGGAAATTCATGATCTTCAAAACCAGGAGGTTGTTCAACATAAACTTCCTCATTTATAAAACCATTTAGAAATGCACTTTTAACATCCATTTGAAATAAGTTGAAATTCATATGACATGCAAATGCAAGTAGTAGCCTAATGGCTTCTAATCTAGCAACAGGTGCAAAAGTTTCATCAAAATCTATACCTTCTTCTTGATTATATCCTTTTGCAACTAATCTAGCCTTATTTCTAATTACCAATCCATTTTCATCCAATTTATTTCTAAAAACCCATTTAGATCCTATTATAGGGTGGTTTTTAGGTCTATCTACTAGGGTCCAAACTTGGTTCCTAGTGAATTGGTTTAACTCTTCCTGCATTGCTAACATCCAATAACTATCTTTCTCAGCTTCCTCTATAGTTTTAGGTTCTATATGAGATACAAATGCAAGATGATTATTGATATTCTCATTGATGATCTAGTCCTTACACCTTGAGATGGATCACCTATGATTAGGTCCTTAGGATGACCATAAGCATATCTCCAATCTCTAGGTAGATCTTTATCATTATGAGCAGTATCAATACCATCATCCTTAGGTGAGTCATCATCCTTAACTTCAGGTTCTTGATCTGAAGATACATTTAATTTTTCAATATCTCTTTCAATCAAAGATGTATCTTCCTCATCATCAATTTTATCTGAACTTGATGCTAAAGACTCATCAAACACTATATGAATGGATTCTTCTACAACTAAGCTTCTCTTATTAAATACTCTATATGCCTTGCTAGATGTAGAATATCCTAGGAAAATACCTTCATCAGACTTTGCATCAAACTTCCCAAGATTATCCTTACCATTGTTATGAATAAAACATTTACAACCAAATGCATGAAAATAACTTAAATTTGGTTTCCTATTATGCCATAGTTCATAGGGAGTCTTCTTAAGGATAGGTCTAATCAGGGCTCTATTTAGGATGTAACATGCTGTGTTTATAGCTTCCGCCCAAAAATATTTTGGAAGTTGGCTTTCACATAGCATGGTACGGGCCATGTCTTCTAAAGTCCTATTCTTTCTTTCTACAACTCCATTTTGTTGCGGTGTTCTAGGTGCTGAAAAGTTATGATGTATGCCTTTTTCAAAACAGAATTTTTCAAATAAGTGATTTTCAAATTCAGTTCCATGATCACTTCTAATAGACACTATGGTAGTGTTTTTCTCATTAGTGACTTTCTTAACGAATTTCAGGAATATTGAGAAAGTCTCATCTTTGTGAGCCAAAAACATTACCCAAGTGAATCTAGAGTAATCATCTACTATCACTAGACCATATTTCTTTCCTCCTAGACTTGTGGTTCTAGTAGGTCCAAAAAGGTCCATGTGTAGTAGCTCTAGTGGCCTAGTAGTTGAAACAACATTCTTAGATTTGAAAGAAGTTCTTGTTTGTTTTCCAAATTGACATGCATCACATATTCGATTATTTTCAAAATTTAAGCTAGGAATACCTTTAACTAGATCCATTTTCAATAATTTAGAAATTAGGTGTGTGCTTGCATGACCTAATCTACGGTGCCATAGCCAACCAATCTCATTCATCTTAGCATTATTAGCAACTAAGCAATGATTACTTGGAGATAAATTACTCAAATCAATTAAGTACACATTGCCATAACGTTTACCAACAAGAATAATGCTATTATCAATGGGATTAGTAACAGTGCAAACAGAAGCTTCAAAGGAAACTTTGAAACCTTTGTCACACAGTTGGCTAATACTTATCAAATTATGTTTAAGTCCATCGACATATAAAACATTATCAATATGAGTAGATGGAGTAATTTGAATCTTACCAATACCCATGATATGGCCTTGACCATTATCACCAAAAGTAACTACTCCACCTCTTTTTGATTCAAGGGTGATGAATTGATCTTTGTCACCCGTCATGTGTCTTGAGCAACCACTATCCAGGTACCATTTTCTTTTCAGTCTGATGGCTGCAAGACACTCCTGCAAAACATTCATGTCTTAATTTTAGGTACCCAAGCCTTCTTGGGTCCTTCATGGTTAGATGCATTAAATATTGTTCCTTTGGGAACCCAAATCATCTTTCTCTTATTATGTGGAGATTTACACATATAAGATTTATGTCCTTTGTTTCCACATTTAAAACAAGTAATATTTGATGATTTTTCAGCATGTATAAAAATATTCTTCAAAGATTTTTGCTTTTTAAGTGGATTATATCCTAATCCAGCTTTATCAAAAATAGCCTTTTGATTATCCAAAATCATATTAAGTTTGATAGAGCTTAGAGTAATTTATCAACTATAGGTTTAAGTCTATCAACTTCATTTTTCAAACTTTCATTTTCTTTTATCAAAAGTTCTTTATCTACAACATGCTTTTCATTTTCTAAGGATAGTTTTTGCATTTGATTTTTCAAATCTTTGTTCTTTGAACTTAAGTTTGCAAAATCATCCATTAATTCATAAAAAGCACTATGCAATTCATCGAAAGTAAAGTCATCAAGAAAACTCGGACTTACCTCATCATTGTCCGCCATGAAGCATAGATTGGCCATTTCACTCTTTTCTTCCTCTTCGGAACTTGAGCTTTCCGAATCACTCCATGTGGCCATCATTGCCTTCTTTTTGAATTTTCGGGTGCCTTTCTTTAGTTGAGGGCATTCAGATTTAAAATGACCCGGCTTTTTACATTCAAACAAATAACTTCTTTTTCTTTGCCCTTGTCCTCATCTTTTCTTGCAAAGGGCTTTTTCTTTTCAAACTTCTTCTTCTTCATGAATCTTTTAAATTTCCTTGTGATGAGTGCCATGTCCTCATCATCACTTTCATCTTCAGATTCATGAGGCTCTTCCATATATTCAGAAATCTTAAGAGCCATAGTCCTCTTCTTCTTTGACTCATCATCATCAACATGTTGCTTAATTTGAAGCTCATGAGTCATCAAGGATCCCAATAATTCTTCTAGGGGTAGGGTACTTAGATCCTTTGCCTCTTGTATTGCAGTCACTTTAGCTTCCCAAGTCCTAGGCAAGGAACGCAAAACCTTTCTCACAAGATCAGAATTATCATAAGATTTACCAAGACTTTTTAAACCATTAACTATATCAGTAAATCTTGTAAACATATCAGCAATAGATTCACATGCATCCATTTTAAACAATTCATACTTATGAACTAGCATGTTAATCTTGGATTCCTTGACTTGATTTGTTCCCTCATGGGTAACCTCAAGTCTATCCCAGATTTTCTTAGCAGAAATGCAAATAGATATACGATTGAATTCATTTGCATCTAATGAGCAGTATAAAACATTCATTGCTTTGGCATTGAGTTGTGCCAATTTTTTATCATGTTCATCCCATTCCATTTCCGGTTTAGGAATCTCCATGCCATTAACTCTAGCAGTGGGTGTGTGTGGTCCATTGACTATAATACTCCATAGATCATAGTCAAGTGCTTGAATGAAAATTTTCATTCTAGCCTTCCAATAACCATAGTTTGAACCATTAAACAAGGGTGGTCTATTAGTAGATTGGCCTTCGGAAAAAGATGAACCAGCTTGAGTTGCCATGTGGATCTTTGACTCTTGATCGTTAGATCAAATCAAATGAGCACTAGCTCTGATACCAATTGTTGGTCCAGATAGCAACCCAAGAGGGGGGTGAATTGGGTTTTTCAAAAATTTAAACTCTTTTGAAAATAACCCCCAGCGGAAATAAAAACTTAGATTCACACAAATTAAAACAGAATATGCACAAATAGAGAGTTAAAGATAAAGAGACAATCACGGCAAACACAGAAGATTTTATAGTGGTTCGGTGTACCTACACCTACGTCCACTCCCAAGTATCTCTTGGGTCCACACTATAATCAATCTGATTACAGCAGAGTTGTTTTGCAAGCTCACAACTCGAACTTGTTATTTTTCCGGGTGCACAACGAACCCAGCTGGTTTTCAAGGCTCACCACACAAAACCTATCACCACAAGCTAATGCTTGCACAAGGCTAACAGCCTCAACTGAATCAATCACCAGATTGACCCAGCAAACAATATTTGTTTTACAAGATAAACAGCTCCTCCAATGAGCAAATATACAATAATGAAACAGAAATAAAAGGATAGGAATCAAAGCCTGATTCACAGATCTTGGTGGCTTCTTCCTTCTCTTCCTTTGAATGGATCTTCCTTCAAGATGCTCTTGAGACTCAGAAGATCAGAAAACTAGGGCTTCTTTCTTTCCTTGAGATTTCTTCAAAATAGAACAACAAAAGCTTGGAATCTCTCTCTTTTCTTTTGGGAATCAATATGATCTTTTCTTTGAGTTTTTCCTCTTTTCTCTTTAGATTTTCTAATGGATTTCACATATTTCTCTCTATTCTTTTCTTTTTGTCTCTCTTTTCCTCTTCTTGTTCATTCTTTTTCGGATGCAGCAAACCACTTCTTATAGATCCCGATTAATCCATAAATAGTTTAAAACTATCCGTTAGAAACAAGTGTAAGAAGGGTTAGAATTAAAAATAGCAATAGCCGTTGGGATTAAAAAAGATAAAGATAAAGTTTAGAGACGTTCTGACAGTTCTGGAGCCGTCTGACATTCTGGAGTCGGCTCTAACTTTTCTGGAGTCGGCTCTAACTCAAAATTCTTTAATCTGCTCGATCTAGAGTCGTCTCTGACTTTTCTGGGGTCGACACAAAAAACTTCTGGAGTCGACTCTAACAGTCCCAGAGTCGAATCTAAGTCGTGGCCTGAAAATCCATCATTCTGTCTTTTCTGTTGGAGTCGGCTCTAACAGTTCCGGAGTCGACTCTAAGTCTGTGCCATTTTTCGGAGTCGACTCTGCGATTCCATGTGTCGACTCTAATGTCTACAAACTTACCTTGACATTAGATTCAAACCAGAACTTGATTTGACTCTTGATTTTGATTATCAAATTGACTTATAAGCTGAAAAACTTAATCAAAATCATTAGCAACTTCAAATGTTATACTCAAATAGTTTTGTTAATCATCAAAATCCTCAATTGGGTTAACATCCACTCAGAGGCTTGGAGGCTGATCTCCACAGGAATGACTACTTCTAATCTGAAGATGAGGCTGAAGGGAGTTTCTCGTGTGGAGATCCTTGGGGTTGTATGATATGCCCATAGCATGCTCGGGAGCTCCTCCATCCATCGACCCTTTGTTGGCCTAGATGGCAATCCAAGAGGGGGGGTGAATTTGGTTCTTTTTAACATTTAACAATTTAAACTTAAAACCAATTTCACAAGGATTAAGTGCACAAGTGAAGTAATGCAGTAAGTAATGAACACAATGTAAATGAGAGAGAGACAAAAGCACGACAAACACACAAAGATTTATAGTGGTTCGGTGTATCCCACACCTACGTCCACTCCCAAGCAACTCTTGGGTCCACACTATAATCCCCTAATTACAGTTGAGTTGTTTTACAAGCTCACAACCCTAACTTGTTGTTTTACATGGGGTCACAACGAACCCAGCCGGTTTTCACAGGTTCACCAGCACAAAACCTTAACCCAAGCTAATCTAGCTTGTCCCCAAGGTAAACTACCTCAACTAATTCAATCCCTCTGATTGAATTAGTAAACAACAAATCAAGATAATGTTTACAACAAAGTAAAGCTCCTTAAATGAGCAAATATGCAATGTAAATAAACAAGGATAAGAAAAGCCTGATTGAAGTGATTTCGAATTGAGCTTTTCTTCTTTTCTTCTTTTCCTCTTCTCTTTTGAATGGATGAGCAAGGATTGAACTTTGAATCTTGAACACAGCTCATTGAAGAGAAGGTTGAGGAAATAGGGCTTTTGCTCTTCTTCTTTTCTCTTTTGAAAATCCTCTGATTTTGAACTTTTAGGGCTTGGGACTTGAATCTCTCTTTAGATGAAAGGCGTGGACTCAGAGATTTCACTTTAAAATTTCTCTCTTTTTCACTGGAAATTTTCTTGATTTTTTTTATTTTTTCTTTCTCTATTTTTCCTCTTCCTTTTTTTCAAACGGATGAATCCCCCTTTTTATAGATTTTTCAATCCGAGATTAGGTGAGAAAATAAACATTGAAATGTACCTTGGATGATTCTCCATGCAAGAAAATATTCGTTGAGGGTTAGGTGGAAAAAATATTCGTTAAAGCTGATCTGGCACTTTTGAAAATCGTCCTCTAACAGGTTGGAGTCGGCTCCAACTTTTCATGTGTCGGCTCCAAATCGTCTTCCCAAAATAGTAAAAAAAACGATTCGATGTGGAGTCGGCTCCGACTTTACAAGGTGTCGACTCACTGACTGGAGTCGGCTCCCGATTTTTGAAGTGTCGGCTCCAAGAATTGCTCCAAAAACATAGTCTATGTAACTCAGGTTAGAGTCGGCTCCACAATTTCATGTGTCGGCTCCAAAACTTTAGGTGTCGGTTCCGAAACTCTAGGTGTTGAATCCGAACCATGCCGAAAATATATAACTGTTTGGTACACTCTGGAGTCGGCTCGAGACTGTTAGAGTGTCGACTCTAAGTTCTGAACTTAAATAAATTCATTGAAATTCAATTCAAAACTGATTTCTAAGTACCATTTGGATAAATAACCAATCTTAACTCCTGAAATACTTATCAAATCTATCAAAAACACAAGGAATATACTTATGATTTTTTGTTAATAATCAAAATTAATAATTGGATAATAATTTCTCAATAATTTCTCCAACAATCTTTCTCTTTTTGATGATGACAAAAACATTGAGTATATGCATAATTAATTAATGCATAATTGATAAAACATTTTAAAATTAAGGTTAAGCTCCCCCTTAATAAGATAGCTCCCCCTATGTGTGTGCATATGTTAAGTTTATTGAAACTTTACTGCATATCTTAATTCCTTTTGATATAAATGTTCATTTAACATATATTATCTTCATTATCTTTTACCATTGTACATGCATATACAAATATCTCTTCTCTCCCTTATCTTTTGCATATACAAATACCTCTTCTCTCCCCCTCTTTTGTAATCAACAAAAAGGTTAAGAAGGTGCAAATAGGTTTAAATTAATATCAAACGCAAGAATTAAGAAATTCATTCATTAAAATTCAATGCTTCAAAGATCAAATATGATATTCATTAAGTATCAAAATGTTCATTACATAATTGCTTCATTACATCATTCAACTATAACAAACTATCATTCCTATTACATCAAGAAGCAAACGAAACATCAAAGTCTAATTACATCAAAATGTAAGTTAAACATCAAAAACTAATAACATCAAGAAGTATCAAAATCTAAGAAAATCTAAGAAGTCTCTTAAGCTCTTCTAAAATCTTCTCCATTCCATCCTTTTGTATCTTCATAAAATCATTTAATAACTTCTTTACCAAAGATGCTGCCATAGTTACTTTTTCTTGTAACTCCGCATTACACTTTGAATATGTATCAGAATCTCCTCCAATATCCTTGATCTTCTTAAAAATTTACATTAAATCACATTTCAAGGCCTCAGAAGAAGTTCCAAAGGATGATTCAATTCTGTTTACTTTATCTTCCAGGGAGTAATACAACTCTCTTATACTCATAAGTCTATTATCAAATTCAATCTTCATTCTTTCCTCATGACAAGCAAAGAGTTCCTTTAGTTGCTCCATTTGAATTGAGAAAAATCCATAAGTAGGAACAAAAACATATGCAGGTGCTGGTGTAGGTGCTGGTGGTGGTGATGATCTACTGGGCTCAGGTGAAGGATGCCTCATGGATGGTCTAGCCTTTGATGGTGCAGTAGCTGCCTTGTCCTCTAGGTGTCCTTTCCTTTCCCAATTACCATTAACCTTCACGAACCCCATACGATGCACAGTAGCTATGCTATAATAATCAGTGTGCCTAAGGCTCTTCATAGGTTCATTATCTGAAATAACTACCCCTTGGCTTTGAAATGCTAAAGTCAAAATCATGTTGTAAGGCAAGGTTGATCTCTTCTTGCTATCACCTCGGCCATATACCATATCATCATCCTAGCTAAATTTATTGGCTGACCTGTCAGAATACTGTCCATGATAACAATGTCTCGCTCCGAGACATACTCAAATCTGCCGGTCTTTGGGAATAAAATCCTACCACAAATATTATGTAATAATCTGAGCTCTAGGGGTAACTGGTTTGCCCTAACCTCTTCAAATTCTCTAACAAAACTTACAAGACCTCCATCTTCTCTCGACAAATTATGGTAAAACTCCTTAACTAAACCAGGATAAGTAGGAACGTCAAGCGAACAAACCTTCTCCCATCCTAGCTCCTTTAACTACCGCCCAATAAAAAAACCCTCAGCCTCAAAGAAATGAAAATCAACTTTTCTACCCATAGTGATCACACGGCCAGCAAGGGTGTCAATTTGAGGTAAAGAAGGGCTTGGAACGATGCTTGGTGTCGAAGCGAATGAGGTAGAGGACAAACTCGGAGAGGGTTGTCGCCGGATGCCTCACCATCCATTTTTTGGTCATCACTGCTCCTCTAAACAAGGATCCCCTACGTTTGGGTGCCATTGAGTGCTATAAAATGGTTAATTTGAGAAATCTTGGGTTTTAGGAAGAGTTGGGAAGGATTTAGAAAAGTTTGGAAAGGTTAGGAGTCGATTGAAATGAGAAAGGTGTCGACTCTGTCCTAAATAAATCAACCTGGGACCACTTGGAGTCGACTCCCGCAAAGCGAGGTGTCGGCTCTAGGTCGCTAACATAGTCAGCGCCCGAAGTGGAGTCAACTCTGGAAAGGCAGGTATCGGCTCCAAAATCTAAGACAAAACTGGAGTCGACTCCAATAACTATGGTATCGGCTCCAAGACAGTTTCAGTGAAAAAGAATAAGAGTTTCAAAGAATCTGAAACTTATCCGGATTGTCATCAAATTTTGGATAAATCAACTTTGGAATGTGATGAATTAAGGGGTTCAAATATCTAGATAAATTTTCCTTAAAATCACAAGAAATTAGAAAAAAATGATTGAATTCAAGATAATCATTCCTAGGAGATTTAAAAATCATTCCAATGGATCACAAACTCCAAATTCTCCTCTAAGATAACAAAATCTTTCTTTACTTAGGGGTTTTGTAAAAATGTCAGCTAATTGTTCATCAGTACAAACATAATCAAGACAAATGTCATTATTAGCTACGTGTTCTCTAATAAAATGATATCTAATTTCAATGTGTTTAGTTCTTGAGTGTTGAATTGGATTTTTAGTTAAGTTTATTACACTAGTGTTATCATATCTAATTGGTGTTTTATCAAGTGTTATACCATAATCTTCAAGTTGTCGCTTAATCCAAAGGATTTGAGCACAGCAACTTCCAGCTGCAACATTTCAGCTTCAGCAGTTGATAATGCAACTGAATTTTGCTTTTTGCTAAACCAAGAGATTAAGTTACTTCCTAAAAATTGGCATGCACCACATGTACTCTTTCTATCCAATTTACAACCAACATAATCAGAATCAGAATATGCAATCAAATTTAATATTGAGTCTCTAGAATACCATAATCTTACATTTTTAGTTCCATTTAGATATCTAAGTATTCTTTTTACTGCAATTAAGTGAGATTCTTTTGGTTCAGATTGATATCATGCACATGAACATACCGCAAACATAATACAAGTCTACTTGCTATTAAGTAAAGTAATGAACAGATTATACCTCTGCAATATTTTTGATCAACAGGCTAACCATCTTCATCTTTATCTAACTTGCATGAAGGACTCATTGGTGTTCCGAGAGGTTTTACTTGTTCCATACCAAACTTCTTGAGAATTTCTTTTGTGTACTTTGTTTGGCTGATGAAAATTTCTTCTCTTTCTTGTTTGATTTGAAGTCCTAGGAAGAAGTTGAGTTCTCCCATCATCATCTCAAATTCACCCCGCATTAACTTAGTAAATTCTTGATGCAAAAGATTGTTAGTAGCACCGAATACAATATCATCTACATAAATTTGTACTACCAATAAATCTTTATTTTTTCTTTTCAAAAATAAGGTTTTATCAACATTTCCTCTAGAAAAATTATTTTTAATTAAAATTTGCTTAATCTATCATACCAAGCTCTAGGTGCTTGTTTTAAACCATAAAGTGCTTTATGTAATTTAAAACATGGTTTGAAAATTCATGATCTTTAAAACTTGGTGGTTGTTCTATAAAAACTTTCTCATTTATAAAACCATTTAAAAATACACTTTTAACATCCATTTGAAATAAATTAATGTTCATATGACATGCAAATGCAAGTAATAGTCTAATTGCTTCTAATCTAGCTACAGGTGCAAAAGTTTCATCAAAATCAATTCCTTCTTCTTGATTATATCCTTTTGCAACCAATCTAGCTTTATTTCTAATTACTATGCCATTTTCATCTAATTTATTTCTAAATACCCATTTAGATCCTATAACAGAATGATCTTTGGTCTATCAACTAAGGACCATACATTATTCCTAGTAAATTGATTTAATTCCTCTATATAGCTAACATCCAATTGCTATCTTTTTCAGCTTCTTCAATAGTTTTGGGTTCTATATAAGACACAAATGCAAATGATTATTGATGTTCCTCATTGATGATCTAGTTCTTACTCCTTGAGATGGATCACCTATGATTAAATCCTTAGGATAACCATAAGCATATCTCCAATCTCTACGTAGATCTACATCATTACAAGTAGTATCAATAACATCATCCTTAGGTGAGTCATCATCTTTAGCTTCTGGTTCATGGTCTGAAGATACATCTATATTCAATTTTTCAATATCTCTTTCAAGTAAATTTGTATCTTCCTCATCATAATCTTTTCAGAACTTGATGCTAAAGACTCATCAAACACTACATGAATTGATTCTTCTACAATTAAATATTTCTTGTTAAATACTCTATAGGCTTTACTAGATGTGGAATAACCTAAGAATATACCTTTATCAGATTTAGCGTCAAACTTCCCAAGATTATCCTTACCATTATTATGAATAAAACATCGACAATCAAATGCATGAAAATAACTAATGTTAGGTTTCCTATTATGCCATAGTTCATAGGGAGTTTTTTTAAGAATTGGCCTAATTAAAGCTCTATTAAGGATGTAACATGCTGTATTTATAGCTTCCGCCCAGAAGTACTTTAGGAGTTGGCTTTCACATAGCATGGTACGGGCCATATCTTCTAATGTTATATTTTTCCTTTCTATGACTCCATTTTGTTGTGGTGTTCTAGGTGCAGAAAAATTATGATGAATGCCATTTTCAATATAGAAATTTTTAAATTAATGATTTTAAATTCTGTGCCATGATCACTTCCAAGAGACACTATGGTAGTGTTTTTCTCATTTGTGATTTTCTTGAAGAATTTTAGGAATATCAAGAAAGTCTCATTTTTGTGAGCTAAAAATAATACCCAAGTGTATCTAGAATAATCATCTACTATTACAAGGCCATATTTTTTCCTCCTAGACTAGTGGTTCTAGTAGGTCTAAAAAGGTCCATATGAAGTAGTTCAAGTGGCCTAGTAGTTGAAACAATATTTTTGGATTTGAAAAATTTCTAGTTTGTTTTCCAAATTGACATGCATCATAAATTCTATTATTTTCAAAATCTAACTTTGGAAGTCCTTTAACTAAATCATTCTAATTAATTTTGAAATTAGGTGTGTGCTTGCATGACCTAATCTACGATGCCATAACCATCCGATCTCATTAACCTTAGCATTATCAGTAATTAAGAAATGGTTACTAGTAGACAAATTATCTAAATCAATTAAGTATACATTGCCATTTCTATTTCCAACAAATATAATGCTATTGTCAATGGGATTAGAAACAGTGCAAATAGAAGCTTCAAAGAAATTTGAAACCTTTATCACACAATTGGCTAATGCTAATTAAATTATGCTTTAAACCATCAACATATAAAACTTTTTCTATAAAAGTGGATGGAGTTATTTGAATTTTACCAAATCCCATAATTTGGCCTTTGCCATTATCTCCAAAAGTAACAACTCCTCCTCTTTTATCTTCAAGGGTGATGAATTGCTCCTTGTCACCCATCATGTGTCTTGAGCAGCCACTATCAAGATACCACTTTTGTTTTGATGCTTTGGCCGTAAGACACTTCTGCAAGATAATCAAATCTTTTGTTTAGGTACCCAAACTTTTTTGGGTCCTTCATGGTTAGTAGCAATAAATATTGTTCCTTTAGGAACCTATATTTTCTTTCCTTTAACCATTAAATTCTCGTTAGATTTTCTAAAATTCTATTCATATGATTTATGTCCCTTTTTATTACAGTAATAACATGAAACATCATTTTTGGCTGTTTTCTTAATAAAGAAATTGTTAACAAATTTTTTTTTCATGTGAGGTCTATAACCTAATCCGACTTTATCAAATACAGCTCTTTGATTACTTAAAAGTAAATTTAATTTTTCTGAGCTATATGTAAATCTATCAAAAATATTCTTATATTTATCAATTTCTTTCTTTAAGTTAATGTTTTCATTAGAAATTGATTCTTTTTCTTTTAGTAAAACTTCATTTTCAGATTTTAGATTTTTAACCTCAAGAATTAGTTCATTTTTCTCTTTGAGATGATTTAGGTTTTTAGTTTTCAAAGATTTATTTTTCATTCTCAAAACCTTAAAATCACTAACTAATTCATTAAATGCATCATACAATTCATCAAATGTAAAATCATCATGGGTTTTGGAATTTACCTCATTTTCGTCATTCGCCATGAAGCATATGTTTGCAACCTCTTTTTGTTCTTCTTCGGATGAAGACTCTTCACTATCACTCCATGTTGCAACATAGGCCTTCTTCTTCTTCTTGTAATCTTTCTTTAGTTGAGGACATTCTGATCGAAAATACCCCGGCTTTTTGCATTCGTAACATGTCAAAGGTTCTTTCTCTTTATCTTTTTCTTTTTCCTTTTCTCCTTCCATCTTAATTCCTGATTTTCTTTTGTGGAAGGGTCTCCTTCTTTGCATAAACTTTCTAAATTTCTTTGCAAGGAGAGCTGTTTCATCATCTTCTTTTTCTTCCTCACTGCTGCTCTTATCAAGTTATGTAGCCTTAAGTGCTATGGTTCTTTTCTTCTTCTTGACTTCTTCCTCTTGATGCTGCTTCATTGTCAACTCATGGGTCATCAAGGATCCAAGTAGCTCCTCCAAAGGTAGAACGTTTAAGTCTTTGGCTTCTTGGATTGCAGTTACTTTTGCTTCCCATGATCTTAGAAGAGATCTAAGAATTTTGTGCACCAAATCAAATTAGTATAAGTTTTACCAAGACTTTTTAAACCATTAACAATATATGTAAATCTAGTGTACATACATGTGATTGATTTAGTTTGTTCCATGCTAAACAATTCATATTTGTGCACTAGAATATTAATTTTTAATTCTTTTACTTGGTTAGTACCCTCATGGGTAACTTTTAATCTATCCCATATTTCTTTGGCTGAAATGCAAGTAGATATTCTGTTGAATTCATTTGCATCCAAAGAACAATATAAAACATTCATGGCTTTGGCATTAAGCTGAGTCATTTTCCTATCATTCTCATTCCAATCCCTTTCGGGCTTAGGAACTATTGAACCATCTACAATGTATGTGGGTATACTAGGTCCATTTGTAATGACACTCCACAATTCATAATCTAAAGCTTGAATGAAAATCCTCATTCTTGCTTTCCAATATGAATAATTAGAGCCATTAAATAAGGGTGGCCTATTAGTGGATTGACCTTCAGCAAAAGATGATCCAGCTTGTGTTGCCATTTGGATCTTTAACTCTTGATTGTTAGATCAAATAAAAATGAGCACAAGCTCTGATATCAATTATTGGCCCAGATGGCAACCCAAGAGGGGGGGTGAATTGGGTTCTTTTTAAAATTTAACAATTAAAACTTAAAACCAATTTCACAAGGATTAAGTGCACAAGTGAAGTAATGAGTAATGAACACAATGTAAATGAGAGAGAGACAAAAGCACAACAAACATACAAAGATTTATAGTGGTTCGGTATATCCCACACCTACGTTCACTCCCAAGCAACTCTTGGGTCCACACTATAATCCCCTGATTACAGTTGAGTTATTTTACAAGCTCACAACCCTAACTTGTTGATTTACACGGGGTCACAACGAACCCAGCCAGTTTTCACAGGTTTACCAGCACAAAGCCTTAACCCAAGCTAATCTAGCTTGTCCCCAAGGTAAACTACCTCAACTAATTCAATCCCCCTGATTGAATTAGTAAACAACAAATCAAGATAATATTTACAACAAAGTAAAGCTCCTTAAATGAGCAAATATGCAATGTAAATAAACAAGGATAAGAAAAGCCTGATTGAAGTGATTTTGAATTGAGCTTTTCTTCTTTTCCTCTTCTCTTTTGAATGGATGAGCAAGTATTGAACTTTAAATCTTGAACACAGCTCATTGAAGAGAAGGTTGAGGAAATATGGCTTTTGCTTTTCTTCTTTTCTCCTTTGAAAATCCTTCGATTTTGAACTTTTAGGGCTTGAGATTTCTATTGAATCTCTCTTCAGATGAAAGGCGTGGACTCAGAGATTTCACTTTGAAATTTCTCTCTTTTTCACTGGAAATTTTATTGATATTTTTTTCTATTTTTTCTTTCCCTATTTTTCCTCTTCTTTTTTTTCGAACGGACGAATCCCCCTTTTTATAGATTTTTCAATCCAAGATTAGGTGAGAAAATAGCTGTTGAAATGTACCTTGGATGATTCTCCACGCAAGAAAATATATCCGTTAAGGTTAGGTAAAAAATATATCCGTTAGAGCTGATCTGGCACTTTTAAAAATCGTCCTCTGATAGGTTGGAGTCAGCTCCAACTTTTCATGTGTCGGCTCCAAATCGTCTTCCCAAAATAGCAAAAAAATGATTCGACATGGAGTCGGCTCCGAATTTACAAGGTGTCAACTCACCGCTGACTGGAGTCGGCTCCTGATTTCTGAAGTGTCGGCTCCATGAATTGCTCCGAAAACATAGTCTCTGTAACTCAGGTTAGAGTCAGCTCCACAATTTCATGTGTCGGCTCCGAAACTTTAAGTGTCGGCTCCGAAACTCTAGGTGTCGACTCCGAATCGTGCTGAAAATATATAACTGTTCTGATACACTCTAGAGTTGGCTCGAGACTATTAGGGTGTCGGCTCTAAGTTCTGAACTTAAATAAATTCCATTGAAATTCAATTCAAAACTGATTTCTAAGTACCATTTGGATAAATAACCGATCTTAATTCCTGAAACACTTATCAAATCTATCAGAAACACAAGGAATATACTCATGGTTTTTTATTAATCAACAAAATCAATAATTGGGTAAATAATTTCTCAATAATTTTCCCAACAATTGGTATCAGAGCGAGCCCCATGCTAAGTTGGTTGGGCTTCGCAGTGCGTCCACATGGCATATACCGGTTGGTTGGGCTGTCAAGCACCGTTGCCATATGTGGGCCCCCATAAGCCCATGGGGGTGAATCACAAGGGAGACGCTAGCCCCCATAAGCCAACAATTCTCCCCCCAACGACACCCGGGGGATTCGAACCAACAACCTCGCTCTGATACCAGGTTTTAGGATCAAGCCCCTTACCATCTTACCAAAAGCTATAGCTGTCAATAAAGGTGGTACTTTATTTCCTTAAGCCCCAAGGCTGATTCCTGCATGGCACCCCCCATAGTTCACAACGACAGCATAGAGCCCCACGCTAAGCGGCGGGCAGACATGAGGGGCTTCGCAGTGCATCCACGTGGCACGCACCAATTAGTTGGGCTATCAAGCACCGATGCCATATGTGGGCCCCCATAAGCCCATGGCAACAAATCACAAGGGAGATGCTGGCCCCCATAAGCCAACACCCTTGAACTCATCCAATCAGGTTCTGAGTCCCTGAAGGATGGTCTGATTCATGACTTTGGCTTCTCTATTGGTCTGTGGATGACGAACAAAGTAAATTGATGACAGATGTTCAGCTTGGCATAGAACGTCTTAAATGTAATATTGTCAAACTGCCGACCGTTGTCGATGATGATGGTGTGGGATAGTCTGAAGTGACAGATGATGGACTTCCAGTAAAAAGACTTCATCTTGCTCTTGTTAATTTTAGCTAATGCCTCGATCTCGACCCATTTGATGAGGTAGTCGATGGCGATAAGCAAGAACTTCCATTGATCCGAAGCTGGAAGGAATGGTCCAAGGATATATATCCTTCATTGAGCGAATGGCCACAGGACCAAGAGCGGGCTCAGTTGAGAGGTTGGTTGTCACTGGACATTGGCATGTCGCTAGCAGCTATCGCACTTTTGTACCAGCTTAGCAGCATCCTCTCGTATGGTGAGCCAGTAATATCCTTGGCAGAGAGCTTTGTACGCCAGTGATCTATCCTCTAGGTGGTTCCTATATATGCATTCATGAATCTTTCTAAGAATATAATTGGCGTCTGTAGGGCCAACACACTTGAGGAGAGGATAAGAGAAGGACCTCTTATATAATTTTTCATTCAGCAGCACTAACTTGGAAGCCCTCCATTTGAGCAGCCTGACCTCCATGCGATCAGCAGCAAGAGTTCCATCGGTGAGGTAGCAAACATAAGCATCCATTCATGTTGACTCCTATGTGACTAGCAAGATTTCTTCCATTGTGTCAATGCTCGAAGTTTCTAGATGCTCGACATACGTTCTCCCTAGGGTGTTATCCACCAAAGTGGCCAACCACAATAAGGCATCAGCTTTGGCATTTTTGCCCCTAGGAATGTAGCTGATGCTGAAATAGGTTAATGAGGAGGTTTGTGACCTGACTTTATTTAGATATCGAAACATAATAGGGTCTCGAGCTTCATATTATTTGATAATTTGTCCAAAAATGAGCTGGGAGTCAGTGAAGGATTTGAGGCGCTTTACTCTGAGCTCCCATGCGAGCTTTATTCTGGCTAATAGGGCTTCATACTTAGCTTGATTATTTGTAGCTTTGAAGAGAAACCGAAGGGCATACTCCACCACTGTGCCCTCTGGGCTCACAAGAATAAGACCCGTTCTGCTCCTTTGAAAGTTGGAGGCGCCATCTACATGAAGAACCTAGGTCTCCATTGCTTTTTCGGGCTCAACTTCTGAGCATATATCGACTGGAATGAAAAGTCAAACTCTCCCAATTTGATTGTCTATTTAGCTAATCGATCAGAGGTGTCAAGATGAGTTAGGTAGCTTTGAGGGGTTGGTCCGTGAGCACCAAGATAGGATGGGCTTAAAAATATGGTCTGAGATGCCGAAGAGAGATGATTAGAGCAAAAATAATTTTTTCGGTCTTGGAGTACCTGACCTTTGCATCATGAAGCACTTTACTAGTATAGTAGATAAGCTTATACGCTCCAGCAGAATCGAGCCGCATGAGAATGGAGCTGACCACTTCTGGGAAGGTAGCGAGGTAAAGAAAGAGTCTCTCCCCCTCCCTCGACTTTGATAGCAACGGTAGGGTGGACAGGAACTCTTTTACCTCTTCGAAGGCTTTCTGGAAATCCTCTATCCACTCGAAGCCATTCATTCTACGAAAGCTTTGAAGAAGGGTAGACATCTTTTGGCTAATCTTGACAAGAATCAGCTTAGAGTGGCCACTCTCCCAGTAAATGCCCTTCTTGGTGATGAAGGAGGTATTCTCTTTGTCCTCTGGGTTCATCCTTATTTAATTGTATCTGAAGAAGGCATCCATGAAGCTAAGAAGCTCATGACCAGATGTGGAGTCCATCAGCTGATCAATCTAAGGCAATGGGAAGCTATCCTTCGGACATGCTTTATTAAGGTCGGTGAAGTCGATGCAGATTTTTTAGCTTTCGCTCGCCTTACAGACCATCATTAGACTGGCCAGCCAATTTGAATATTGTGCTTCCCAAATGTGGCCAGCAACAAGTAGCTTATTGACTTCTTCATCAATGGCCCTCTGCCGCTTGGAGGTGAAACTTCTCTTTTTTTGATGGACAAGCCGGTACCTTAGGTCAATATTGAGTGGTAAGTCTATTTATTATTTCAATTTAACTATTAAAATAAATATTAATTACTTTAAATTTATTAATAATTGATACTTTTTATCGATGTTTGTAGAAAAGAAGCATATAGATGGAAAGAACTCAATTTTTGGAGTCCAACGATGCAGACAGCACTTAAATCAGGACTCTGATTGCCTAAAAAGGAAGAAAGAGATGATTTCGCATGATTCTCAGTGCAAACTAAGGCAGGTGATATAAAACGGAAGATTGATGAGTTTTCTCATGATATCTAAACGATCATGAACCGATCGACTCCAACTTTGACTAGGAGGAAGCCCTAGACAAATTCTATAAAAGGAGGACCTTAAGCAATAGTCCGAGGAGGGGAGTTTTCTCAAAAGTTCTTTTTATTTTATTTTTTATTTAGATCATTGTATTTAGGCCTGAAAGAAAAAAATTATGGAGAGAATGCTGGTGGTAACAATGTGTGGCTAGATTCCTTCAACTTAGGATGATGATGAAGCCTGTAACTAGGTTCTATCTTTCTTTTTATTCTTAATTTTTATGCAATAAAAATCATGCTCTTCTTTCATATATCTTTTAAGTTATTTTTCTGATCGAGGTTTTGATCTGGCATACATGGCCTATACCCTCTATCGACATGCCGTGATCTTAGGATACGCTACGTGCCTAAGAGAGATAGATCGTAGTATAGTAGTTTAGACCTCTAATTTTATAAATAATTAGATAGTTTATACTCTAAGCATCGTGATCTCCTGATACAGTCTGTGCTTGACAAGAGATAAATTATTCTAATCCTAAATTTGCAAAAATTATTGTTATTGCAACATAAAGAAAAGAAGATAAAACCTGTGTGTTATCTTTTAATAACCACTATTCTAAATATAATCATCTAAAAAATATTTGTTATTCCAATTATTTGCAAAAATTATTGTTATTGCAAAAATGGTGGACTCGGATTCCTGAGTTGCTTCTCCTACTATCTTAATTTTATTAATTAATTAGTTATTATCTTTTAATAACCATTATTCTAAATATAATCATCTACAAATAATTTTCTTTTTTTTTATAAAATAATTATCCTTGATCCCCAAGGATACGATCCTGATTCACCACTAGCTATAGTAGTGAGTAGGTTTAATTTTTGACCGTCAATGACAGCGATCAAATTTTGGCACCGTTGCTGGAGATCCAGGCACGATTAGTTTACAAAAAAAAAATTTAAAATTTAAATTTTTTTAAAACAATTACCATAAATTTTTATTAATTTTCTTTTTTTAATTTTCTTTTGTATAGTTATTGCCCTATTTAGTTTATTACTTTTTTAGTTATCTTAATTATTAATTTTTTATTTTTTTAACATAAAAAATTACTTTCCTTCTTATCACAAATCCACTTCTAACCTAATCAACTTTTTCTTTTAATTAACTTACCTTAAAAAACCTAAAAGAAAACCCTAAGATACTTTTCATAAAATAGAATTAATTTTAAAAAAATTAATAAAAATAAAAAAAAATATTTTATTTCTATGCTTAGATTGACTTAGATAAATTTATTTTCTGCAAAACTCAAAAATTTTTCATTGTCATCTCATAATTTATTAAAAAATTAGAAACTTAATCATAAAAATCTAAAAAAAGTAATTAGATTAATTTTGTTTGATAACTTCAAGAGCTTGACATCTGCTTGTTGCATAGCATTTTCATAATTAACTTTAATGGTGCAAACCCCTAATTAAGATAAGGTGGGGAGTTGATCACCATTCCTTGGCCATAAACTACATCCTTCATTTTGCATTAACCCAAGCCTTTAACTCTAAAATTAACTAGACGTCAGCCCCTAAGAAACTCAAGCTCAATAGGATAAGGCACCCGAAAGAGTTGGATCAGTTCGGGATTAACTGATTAACTGATATCTAGAAAATTTGAGAAAATGGTCATTTAATTAGTTTCATTTGCTTACCTAGTAAGCAACAGGGGGATCCCCACTGACCTTATCTTTAACTGGCTAGTTAATTAGCT
Organism: Calamus simplicifolius; assembly: GCA_900491605.1. NCBI lineage: Eukaryota > Viridiplantae > Streptophyta > Magnoliopsida > Arecales > Arecaceae > Calamus > Calamus simplicifolius. The sequence goes on from UESW01004263.1 coordinate 140,606, forward strand.
AATTTTTGACTTGGAAGGCTCCAAGGCGATCTTAGAAGTTAAGAGCTGTCTAGATCTAGGTTAAGCCTAAAGTAGACATTCTAATCTTTGTTAACTTGATTGCTAATAATTATTAAATCCTAACTAAATTATTCTTTATTGCTCTTAATTCTAGGAATCTTTTAGGATATTTTCTTTAGAATCTTCACCTTTCTCTTCTATTACATTAGTTAAAAAAAAATTGAATTATTGTTTGCTTTAAAGTATATTGGTAGGGTGTATGCTTGGTCGCCGATCGTTACAACCCAATCTCATACCCTTAAATTCTGAAATAGAGAGAACTTGTAAAGCAAACAGAACATGCATTATGGATCTTAATCAAGAAAATAATCAACCACGTCAATTGAAAGATACTTCGCCCTTTCACAATATATATATTCACCATGCATACAAGTACCCCCAGTAGAGGCTATTCAATATGAAATTAAGTCTAGTGTAATCCAAATATTACTAGCTTTCCATGGATTTACAAATAAAGATCTCTACAAATACTTAGATGAATTTTTGGGAATTTGCTCGACTGTCAATATTCAAAATTTCTTTGATGAGGCACTTAGGCTTAAGTTATTCCCTTTCTCCCTAAAAGATAGAGCCAAGTATTGGTTAAATTTACTAGATACTATTATAATTTTAATTTGGGACCAATTTTAGAGGGAATTTCTTATGAAATATTTTCCTATAGGAAAAACAAATCAAATCATAAAAACCATAACCATATTTTCCAATTAAAGAGAGAAATGTTTCATGAAACATGGAAGAGATTAAAAGAATTAACTAGAAAATATTTGTACCATGCAATACCTAAATGGCAGTTAGTTCAATGTTTTTATGATAGATTGTCAAAAAGGCATCGACAAATGATGGATGCCTTATGTGAAGGAACATTTATGCTAAAAAATAAACATAAGGCATGGCAACTTTTTAAAATTCTAAGTAAAAATTCATTGTACCACGTGTCTGCTACATAAAGATCCTTCCACAAAACCTAAGAGATGTGAAATATACAACATAGATCAATCTATAGACATCTATATCAAAATTGATGAACTATCCCAAAAACATGACCGAATTCTACAAGTTGAAAACATATCTTCCCCATATACTCAATTACATGAGGTTTATATAATTTGTTCGAATCCCACCCATTCTATAGGTGAATGTCCAGCCGCATACCAATTCCCTAAGCTTGTTCAGGAGCAAGCCCATCAAGCCCAAACCTGAATGGCTTTTAGACCAGAAAATGATCCATATTCAAATACTTACAATCCTAGCCAGCAAAATTACCTAAATTTTCATAGAAACCCCAACCTATCATCAATCCAACATCAATTAGGCCTAACCATCAAGAGACCCAATTCAGAAGCATGTCGTATTCCCAATATCCAAGTGCTCCTCAACCTCCACCAAATAATCATGATCCTACTTTCCAAGAGAAGGTGTTACAAGCATTGAAAGGGAAAGAAATGAATACTCAACTCCTTCACTCACACACATAATCCATTGTAAAACTAGAAACCCAGATAAGTACACTAGCCACAACATTCAATGAAAGAGAATGGGAACTTCCAACTGAACCATTAGAGAAAGCACCTGAACCATTACCCAAACCATCAATAAAGAAAGCACCCAAATTAGAATTGAAACCACTTTCCAAACATCTCAACTATGCATACCTAGGTCCATTAGAAATCCTGTCTATGATTATTTCAACCGACTTAGACTCCTCATAAGAAGAAAAACTATTGAATGGGAATAAAGAAGCATTAGGATGGACTATGGCTAATATAAAAGGGAGTAGCCCCTCGATCGTTCAACATAGGATTCACTTGAGAAAGAAAACCAAGCCTATAAGAGACCCCCAAAGAAAACTTAAACCAACCATGAAGGAAATAATAAGGAAAGAGATCATCAAACTTCTTGACAATGGTAATCAAGATGAGCCCCGACGTCTGGCTGAAGACGTTAAACTTAATATTTTTTGGGAGGCAACCCAAAATTTTTATGTTCTGACATTTATTTTTATGATTCTTATTTTTAGGAATAAAAGATTGCTTCGCATGGTCACTCCTAACATTACACGAGGCATATCACATCTAAATGGTATTTCTTCTTGTTTTATTCTTTTTTACTCCATTGAGAACAATTGAAATTAAGTTGGAGGGTAAGAAAAAAAATTTCAAAAAATTTTAAAAACACATTGGCAATTATTAAAAATTTTAAAAAAAATTTATAAATCATGTGCCATGAAAGAAATTTTTGAGCAAAATCAAATAGGTAAAGGTAATAAAGTTAGAAAGTATTGGCTAATTACTGTAGTGAGCCAAGGAGTAGACTAGCTATCAGACTTTTAGCGACCTACTTAGGTCATCTAAAGGCTATTAGCACTTTTATTACATATGCACACTGACGAGATAAACTAGGTATTAGTTGTAAGGTCAATGGGAGATTCAATCATTATTAAAAATTAGTAATTGATATACACTACCCCAATGAGACAAATTTGAATTTAAAAAAAGATAAACCTGTCTTATAAATAAATAAATAAATAAATAAAATATATTTAAATAAATAAATAAATAACTATGTCTAAACATTGGTTTTTCATTGAGTAACCGGGCATCTTTACCTAAGTAAGCATTGTTGTTCACATTAAAAAGTGGACAGTGTGAAGATATCACTAAAAAAATTTAAAAAATAAAAATAAAAATATATATCAGGAAGTGTGAGCTACCTCAGGTTAGGTGCTTAATTTGAGGGTGTATAAAAAATTGATCAAAGTAAGTGATAAGCGAAGATATCATTGTTTCTTACAAGCTAGTACCGAAATGCTAAGTTAGCTATCACAAACACAAGTGTTATAGATCTATGGATGAACTCTAAGAAAGTTTATAATAGTTCTGACTGTGAAATTTACTTCAAAAACTTAGTACTTAATTAGTAATACTAGCTAGCTTCTTTCAACCTTAAGCCTGGATTTAATTTTGTAAAAAAAAAATCTTAGTAACATCTGATTTTATTTTAATTACATTGCTAAGGGACTAGCAATGATTAAGTTGGGGGGTATGATAAGTCTATTTATTATCTCAATTTAACTATTAAAATAAATATTAATTACTTAAAATTTATTAAGAATTGATACTTTCTATGGATGTTGGCATAAAATAAGCTTATAGATGGAAAGAGCTTAATTTTTGGAGTTCAACGATGCATACGACACTCAAATTAGAACTCTGTTTGCTTGAAAAAGAAGAAAGAGATGATTTTGCATTATTCTCGATACAAACTAAGGCAGGTGATGTAAAACGGATAGTTAAGGAGTTTTCTCATGATTTCTAAACGATCTTGAACCCAATGGATTTCAACTTTGACTGAGAGGAAACCCTAGACAAACTCTATAAAAAAAGGACCTTAAGCAATAGTCTGGAGGGAGTTTTCTTAAAATTTTTTTTTATTTTTTTTTATTTAGATCATTGTATTTAGGCTTGGAAGAGAAAAATTATGGAGGGGATGCTGGCAGTAGCAATGCGCGGTCAGATTCCTTCAACTTAGGATGATGATGAAGCCTGTAACCAGGTTATATCTTTCTTTTTGTTCTTATTTTTTATGCAATAAAAATATACTCTTCTTTCATATATCTTTTAAGTTATTTTTTTGATCGAGGTTTTGATCTGGCATACACGGCTTGTAACCTCTATCAACGTGCCATGATCTCAGGATTTGATGCGTGCCTAAGAGAGACAGATCGTACGATGGTAATTTAGACTTCTAACTTTGCAAATAATTAGATAGTTTATACTATAAGAGGACATGCCATGATCTTCTGATACGGTACGTGCCTGACAAGAGATAAATTATTCTAATCTTAAATTTATAAAAATTATTTCTAGTACAACATAAAGAAAAGAAGATAAAACATGTTTGCATGGTGAATTTGGATTCCTGGGTTGCTTCTCATGCTGTTTTAATTTCATTAATTAATTAGTTATCTTTTAATGATCGCTATTCTTAATATAATCCTTTATAGATAAATTTTTTATGAAATAATTGCCTTTGATCCTCGAGAATACAATTTCAATTCACCACTAGCTATAGTAGTAAGTAGATTTTATTTTTGACCGACACTAACGAGACGAAGATGTCCAAATTTGTCACCAAGAAGGTGAGGAGTTAAATCTTCTACTTTGCAGGAAGAAGCTCATTGATTTGTACCATCTTCACTGGGTCATCTCCCAGTGAAAAGGTCAGTGGGTGCTCCACTGGCTCTCCTCTTCTTTGTAACTCCCTAAGGTCGAGCAGATCTGAGGTCGATGGAACTATCGCCTCCTGGGGCTAGGAGCCATATGGTAGCATAGCAGCACTGGATTTCACTCTCTGCGCATCTTGCCAACCCCTTCACTGGTAGGAAATCTGATGAGAAGGTGTTTGGTAGATATCACCACATCAAGGATGTTTAGGCTAAATCGCCCAAGTATGGCATTGTAGGCCAATGACATCTGGACCATCAGGAACCTCATTAGGACTGTGCTTTGATATGGCAGCATTCCTGCCATAATCGGTAGAGTAATCTTGCCTTCCACCTTTACGAAATCTCCTATAAAACCAACCAGAGGTACTGTTACCGATTGGTGGGAACTAGAAGATAAATTTATCCAAAGAAAAGCATCGTAGGTAAGGATGTCGGTGGAGCTCCCACTATCAACTAAAATTCTTTTTTACAGGATGCTTAGCGATTGTCATAGAGATGACAATACTATCATCACTCAAGTTATTTACCCCTGCTAGCTCTCCTTTAGAAAAGAGGATTACATTTTCTATGCTCTCATCCCCCCTCGGTCTCTTAGAGGAAGAAGTTGCCTCCCAGAAAACCATGCCTATCATCTTCTCTATCGAAGCGTTGTCGACATTGACATAGACATGCGAAGGACCCATTAGCATCAAAACGGCCGAAGGTCCTCCTTTCTAGACGAACCTCCTGAGGTAGCCCCTCTGAATGAGCTCCTCGATAGCATGCTTCAAGTTGCGACAATCTTCTATATCATGACCATAGTCTTGATAGAAAAACCAATAAAGACTCATGTCGTGGGTGGCCTCCTTCTTCAATGGGAGCGGGCGCTGAAGGTAAGGCTCATCCTCGATCTCCATGAGAATATGAGACCTGGAGCGAGGAGAGGTGTAAAGTTGCCTTTCCTGGGGGCGAAGCTTCAGCGCCGATTATTTGATTGACGCAGGGGCTTAGGCTTCCAAGGGCGAGGCTCATTTGGCTCCGCACGGACCAGCTTCTTGTTGGGCCTTTCTTTAGCTTTCCTCTATGTGAAGTCAACTTCGTAGGCATGGATATTTCTATGCGCAACTTACGAGCTCGGCGTAGGAGCTAAAAGGATTTTTTCTAGTGAATAAGTGAAGCAAAAGAGGCAAAGTTCCCGCTTCAGGGTCAAAGTAGCCACAACATCGCCGAAGTGATAAACCTTCAGGGCGACCATCTTAAAATGGGCCACAAAATCTTTTAGGGGTTCTCCTTCCTTCTGTCAGACGGAGAACAAGCTATCTGCCACTAGAGAAATCTTTTGACTAGCATCAAAGTGCGCCAAGAGAGTCCTCTCTATCTATTGGAAAGAGTCAATGCTGTGCAAAGGTAGGCGAGAATACCAAGTGTGCGCGGCCTTTCGCAGGATGGTAGGAAAAGCAATACATAAAAGGGCATCAGTCATCCTTAAACTTGTAGGAGAGCCTTGTAGCTCTCGAGATAGTAAAGTAGATTTGTGGTGTCATTATACGGGTCCAACTGAGAAAGGTAAAACCTGAAAGGAACGGGCTCTTCCATAATACGGCGAGTGAGGGGTGGACGAGTGTCATAGTCCACCTACTGCTGGTTGTTGAGCCTCTAGCTGAACTCCTTCAACCACCAGTGTCATTCGTCTAAGCACCTCTCCACCTTACAATTGATATCCTCATCCGATGACTCGAAAGATGAGTAAGGGGAGGAGTAGTACCAATGGTGGTGTCCTCACTCGGGTTCCTTCCTGCACCATCACCTAGGAGAGGAACTGTTGAACAGCGAGCGAAGGACCGCAACCTCTTGAAGGCTTCATGGCGGTGGTTTTTAGGTGAAGTATGATGGCAGTGAGACTCTTTCTGAGAAGATCTCTCATGGATAAATTATTGGCTAGCTAGTGCAGCTGCTGCAGGCGGTATGAGAGGCCTGGATTGCTGCTGAGTGGCCACCGAGCATTGCTCCTGCAGCTCGTAAACTACTGCAACCAAGGCTTGAACTTATTGGATGAGGATGGCCAGTTAATTAGGTGGAGTAGCTAAAGCTGATGGTGAAGGAGAAGCAGGAAGGATGGCCTTTTGCTGTTCAGCATGCTGTGGATGCCCCAGCATAATTGGCGAAGGCTTCCTAAGTGCGCGTCACCACCATGACTGTCTTAGAGGGGCCAAAGACTCTTAACTCAGTGTTACAGAGCTCTCCTTCCTTCTGTGCGTCCACCCCTATCTGGTGCACCAATCTGTTGATGACTGATCACCTTGTATGAACGTCCGTGAGGGCGTCACGAGTCATGGATGGTGCTCCTCTCCAAGATGGGACCTGCAAGAAGTTTCGGGGATTGAATATTTCGGCGATGACCCTCCGATACTCAAGCAAGTGATCAGAATCACAGCCATGAGCTTGAGGAAGCTCGAAAAAGAGAGAGTTAGAATTATGGCTCTCTAAGTGCTTGAGTGTTTATACCTAGTCAGGGGTCCCTTTTACCCATTTTATGGATATTCCTTGTCATCTAGGGATGGAATGAGTCATGTGGAGCCTCATGATGGACAATGACTTTCAAGGCAAAATATCAAAATTAGTGGAGCTTGTCCCATCTGATCTGACTGATTAGTGCCTCATGATGAATGATGACATTCAGGACAGAATGTCAAAATTAGTGGGGTTTGTCCTATCTGATCTAAATGACCGCGGGTGGGTAGGTGAGCCCAGTCCCATCAAGCACGTGGGCCGTAAGCAGTTAGTGGGTCCTGTCTTATCAGTCATGTGGGTCGCAAGCAATTATGGGTCATGTCTTGTTAGAGTTGAGGCCGTCTTGAAGGCCGTGACCGAGTTCGAAGACGAGGCCACCTTGGAAGCTAGGGCTGAGTCTGAAGACGATACCGTCTCAACTTCCGCTGTAAGATAGTTTCGACCGTTAACTTACACATGGCTTCATTAGCATATCAAAACATATATAACCTTTAATAAGTAGCGGTATGCTACAATAACCAGTAGTAGTATGCTACAATAACCAGTGGCTGATGCTATATATAATGTCGAACAGAACCTTAGAGTTGGTTATCTATCTAGGTTTAATTCTCATCCAGAAAAGGCCGAACCATAGATTGTCTCGTTACACCAATACCATTGGATGGTAACAACTAATTAATAGCTAGAGAAAGCCACGACGAGGTTACAAAGCAGCTAAGCTAGGCTGCAAAGCAGCTAAGCTAGGCTGCATGTGGACTCGAAGATGAACCATGACTGGAGACAGCACCCCGTCTAAAGTGACTTCACGAGTCATGGGAACGTGGAAATATACCATCCCAAATGTCAAAAAACCAGGTGTTGAAATCTTGTACGTGGTCAAGAGAATTATTAGGTGAGTTCACGTGCCGCTAGACTCTGAGAGTACTACAGCTTTGTCTTTACCTCCAAATTCCAAAATTTATTCTTTACAGCCATGTATCCTTGTGGAGCCGAGAGGTAATTAATTCTTTTTCTCCCTTTTGGATTATGAAGTGCTCTTCGTTGCTCCACAAGATGACTCATGAGCTTCAAATTAAGCAATATGTTGATGATGATGAATCAAAGAAGAAGATGATTATGGCTCTTAAGATTTTTGAATATATGGAAGAGCCTCATGAATCTGAAGATGAAAGTGACGATGAGGACATGGCACTCATCACAAGGAAATTTAAAAGATTCATAAAGAAGAAGAAGTTTGAAAAGAAAAAACCCTTTGTAAGAAAAGATGAGGACAAGGGCAAAGAAAAAGAAGTTATTTGTTTTGAATGTAAGAAGCCGGGTCATTTTAAATCTGAATGCCCACAACTAAAGAAAGGCACCCGAAAATTCAAAAAGAAGGCAATGATGGCCACATGGAGTGATTCGGAAAGCTCAAGTTCCGAAGAGAAAGAAAAGAGTGAAATGGCCAATCTATGCTTTATGGCGGACAATGATGAGGAGTGTCTTGCAGCCATCAGACTGAAAAGAAAATGATACCTGGATAGTGGTTGCTCAACACACATGATGGGTGACAAAGATCAATTCATCACCCTTGAATCAAAAAGAGGTGGAGTAGTTACTTTTGGTGATAATGGTCAAGGTCATATCATGGGTATTGGTAAGATTCAAATTACTCCATCTACTCATATTGATAATATTTTATATGTCGATGGACTTAAACATAATATGATAAGTATTAGCCAACTGTGTGACAAAGGTTTCAAAGTTTCCTTTGAAGCTTCTGTTTGCACTGTTACTAATCCCATTGACAATAGCATTATTCTTGTTGGTAAACGTTATAGCAATGTGTACTTAATTGATTTGAGTAATTTATCTCCAAGTAATCATTGCTTAGTTGCTAATAATGCTAAGATGGATGAGATTGGTTGGCTATGGCACCGTAGATTAGGTCATGCAAGCACACACCTAATTTCTAAACTATTGAAAATGGATCTAGTTAAAGGTATTCCTAGTTTAAATTTTGAAAATAATCGAATCTGTGATGCATGTCAATTTGGAAAACAAACAAGAACTTATTTCAAATCTAAAAATATTGTTTCAACTACTAGGCCACTAGAGCTACTACACATGGACCTTTTTGGACCTACTAGAATCACAAGTATAGGAGGAAAGAAATATGGTCTAGTGATAGTAGATGATTACTCTAGATTCACTTGGGTAATATTTTTGGCTCACAAAGATGAGACTTTCTCAATATTCCTGAAATTCATTAAGAAAGTCACAAATGAGAAAAAACTATTATAGTGTCTATTAGAAGTGATTATGGAACTGAATTTGAAAATCACTTATTTGAAAAATTCTGTTTTGAAAAAGGCATACATCATAACTTTTCAGCATCTAGGACACCTCAACAAAATGGAGTTGTAGAAAGAAAGAATAGGACTTTAGAAGACATGGTCCGTACCATGCTATGTGAAAGCCAACTTCCAAAATATTTTTGGGCGGAAGCTATAAACACAGCATGTTACATCCTAAATAGAGCCCTGATAAGACCTATCCTTAAGAAGACTCCCTATGAACTATGGCATAATAGAAAACCAAATTTAGGTTATTTTCATGCATTTGGTTGTAAATGCTTTATTCATAACAATGGATAGGATAATCTTGGGAAGTTTGATGCAAAGTCTGATGAAGGTATTTTCCTAGGATATTCTACATCTAGCAAGGCATATAGAGTATTTAATAAGAGAAGCTTAGTTGTAGAAGAATCCATTCATATAGTGTTTGATGAGTCTTTAGCATCAAGTTCGGGTAAAATTGATGATGAGGAAGATACATCTTTGATTGAAAGAGGTATTGAAAAATTAAATGTATCTTCAGATCAAGAACCTGAAGCTAAGGATGATGACTCACCTAAGGATGATGGTATTGATACTGCTCATAATGATAAAGATCTATCTAGAGATTGGAGATATGCTTATGGTCATCCTAAGGACCTAATCATAGGTGATCCATCTCAAGGTGTAAGGACTAGATCATCAATAAGAAATATCAATAATCATCTTGCATTTATATCTCATATAGAACCTAAAACTATAGAGGAAGCTGAGAAAGATAGTTATTGAATGTTAGCAATGCAGGAAGAGTTAAACCAATTCACTAGGAACCAAGTTTGGACCCTAGTAGACAGACCTAAAAACCATCCTATAATAGGATCTAAATGGGTTTTTAGAAATAAATTGGATAAAAATGGCTTGGTAATTAGAAATAAGGCTATATTAGTTGCAAAAGGATATAATCAGGAAGAAGGTATAGATTTTGATGAAACCTTTGCACATGTTGCTAGATTAGAAGCCATTAGGCTACTACTTGCATTTGCATGTCATATGAATTTCAACTTATTTCAAATGGATGTTAAAAGTGCATTTTTAAATGGTTTTATAAATGAGAAGTTTATGTTGAACAACCTCCTGGTTTTGAAGATCATGAATTTCCAAATCACGTTTTCAAATTGCACAAAGCACTTTATGGTTTAAAGCAAGCACCTAGAGCTTGGTATGATAGATTAAGTAAATATGTAATTGAAAATAATTTTTCTAGAGGAAATGTTGATAAAACCTTATTTTTAAAAAGAAAAGAAAAGCATTTATTAATTATTCAAATTTACGTTGATGACATTATATTTGGTGCTACTAACAATCTCCTTTATCAAGAATTTGCTAAGTTAATGCAGGGAGAATTCGAGATGAGCATGATGGGAGAACTCAACTTCTTCCTTGGACTTCAAATCAAACAAGAGAAAGCGGGGATTTTCATCAACCAAACAAAGTACACAAAGGAAATACTTAATAAGTTTGGTATGAATCTGCTAAACCTCTTGGTACGCCAATGAGTCCCTCATGCAAGCTGGACAAGGATGAAGAAGGTAAGAAAGTAGATCAGAAGCATTATCGAGGTATGATCGGATCACTTCTTTACCTAACTGCAAGTAGGCTAGATATTATATTTTTTGTTTATCTATGTGCAAGATATCAATCTAATCCTAAGGAATCACATTTATTTGCTGTTAAAAGAATCTTTAGATACTTAAATGGAACTAAAAATGTAGGATTATGGTATTCTAGAGACTCAACCTTAAAATTGATTGCTTATTCTGATTCTGACTATGCTGGTTGTAAATTAGATAGAAAGAGTACAAGTGGGGCATGCCAACTTTTAGGAAGTAACTTAATCTCTTGGTTTAGCAAGAAGCAAAATTCGGTTGCATTATCCACTGCTGAGGCAGAGTATGTTGCAGCTGGAAGTTGCTGTGCTCAAATCCTTTGGATTAAGCGACAACTTGAAGATTATGGTATCACACTTGATAAAATTCCTATTAGATGTGATAACACTAGTGCCATTAATCTAACTAAGAATCCAATTCAACATTCAAGAACTAAACACATAGAAATTAGACATCACTTTATTAGAGAACATGTAGCTAACAATGATGTTTGTCTTGAATATGTTAATACTAATGATCAATTAGCTGATATTTTTACCAAACCTTTGAGTGAGGAAGATTTTGTTATCTTAGAGGAGAATTAGGAGTTTGTGACCCTTTAGAATGATTTTCTGAAACTCTTAAGGACAACAACTATCTAGACTTCATTAATTTCTTGAAAATCCTCTATGTCCAATAAGAAATTTATCTAGAAATTTGATTCATTGTTTCCCCAATTAATTAAGGAACACTTATCTAGAGTTTGATGATTAATTTGATTAGTTTCAGATCCTTGAAATTCAAATTTTTCACTGAAACTATTATGGAGTCGATACCTGCAGTTTGTGGAGTCGACACCTTAATATTTTGATGTTCTGTCTAGGCAATTAGAGCCGACTTCAGCTTCTGCAGAGCCGACTCTAATTCAGGTGCTGACAGATTTTCTAGTCCGGAGCCGACACCTCGCTTTGCGGGAGTCGACTCTAAGAGGAACTAGGTCAAAATAAAAAGGCAGAGTCGACACCCAAACGATACTATCGTCTCCTAACCCTTTCTAAAATCATTCCAAACCGATTCAACTCCTCCAAACCCTCAAATCTCTCAATAACTCATTCCAATCAAATCCCATGGCTCCTAAAAGGCATGCGATTGTTGGAGGTTCAGTCGTTCCCACAAGAAAAAGGATAATTCGTAGGCAACCCTCACCGTCATCTTCATCATCTGCCACCCAAGATGCTTCTCCACCTTCACCATCTTCTCCACGGGTAGATCAATTAGCGGGTAAGGCCATTACAACTGGAAGAAAAGTAGATTTCAATTTATTTGCTTCGGAGGGCTTTGCTATTGGTCGGTTATTGAAGGAAATGGGATGGGAGAAAGTTTGCTCTTTAGATGTTCCTACATACCCTGCCCTTGTGAGAGAATTTTACAATGATTTATGTAGAGGAGAGGGAGGCTTAGTGAGTTTTGTAAGAGGAACCAAAGTGATAATCACAGCCGAGATTCTTGGAAATTTATTGGAGATGCCTACTATTGGACTAGTTGAGTATCAACATGAAGATAGAGGAGGTGCCCTATCTAGGATGTTAGGGAGAGAAGTATCTGAGTTTGAAGAAATCATGGCTAATCAACTAAATTTGGAACTCAGGTTACTTCACAATATTTATGGAAGAATCTTGTTTCCTAAATTGGAAGGTTTGAATATGTTTCGGAGCGAGATATTTTATTGATGGACTGTATCATTACTGGAAAGCCTGTTAATTTAGCTGGAATGATGATTGGCTACATGCAGAAGCAACAACAAGAAGAGATCAACACTACCATACGGTATGTTCTGACATTAGTTTTTAGAAGCCAAGGTGTGCTAATAATGGACAATGAGCCACTAAGGAAGTTAAGGCATACTGATTACTACAGTGTCTCTACAATTCATCGCATGGGCTTCAGAAAAGAGAATAATATTTGGATAAAAAGAGGACAAGAGACCAGAGCTGAGGAAGTTAGAGCTGAGGAGGCCAGAGTAGAGGATATTCCTGGACCATCTACTATTGGACCTTCAGAGGCTGGACCGAGCACTCATCCTTCACCTCCACATCAGTTAGCCTTGGTATCTGGAAGATTTTCAGAGGAGCAGCTTGATCAGCTCAGAGCCCTACTGACTGAGCATGATTCGGATATGAGAAGTGAAATGAAATTGATATCTGCTAAGCTTGACATGATAGTTTCTACTTTGGATAAATCAGTGAATGCCATGTCATCTGAGCTTCAAAAGATATTTGAAAGACTAGAAGGGATAGCAGATGGATCAAGAGTCTATTTAGATGCTACTAGTCAGTTGAAGAAAGATCTTGATATTGCTGTCGCTCAAGTTGAAGCTTGTCTTGAAAAATTTAAGAAAGACCAAAAAGATGAAATTATGGAAATGATTGGACATTTGAAGAAAATTGTTTACAAGCATGTTTGATTTTGATATCCTATCTTATCCTAGTTTGTATCTTAGGATTTCTAGCTTTCTTTACTTTGATAGCATGTATCTATGAATTTTGGTTTACTGTGAATGTACTTGAATATGTTACTTTTCTAAGAATGTACTTGAATTGACACATGTAATGAATCTTGCATTGAAATACAATTATCCTTTTATTGCAAAACCAATTACCATCTCTATGATTGAATGAACCAACAACCCCGCTCTGATAACCTTCTTTATTGTTTTTAAATTCACCTTATTGCTGATAACAAAAAAGGGGGAGAAAAAAATTGTATATGCATAAAAGAAATAAGAATGGAAGAATATAAGATTAAAAGAATATAAGATTTCAATCAATTGACATATCTAATAAGGGGGAGAGAAAATATCTAAAAAGGGGGAGAGAAATTTTGAGATTTATAAATTCTAATCAATTTGTATCAAAAATGATCAAACTATTTCAGTTTATCTACATATACCTTGCATAGGGGGAGTTATTTAATGCAGGGGGAGCTTAATGATTTTCTATGTTAAATCATCTTGATTGCTATTTATAATAGAACTCAAGTATGTTTCTAAAGTTCATTTTGAAGCTTGACATCAAATTCTCTGTTAGGAAGTTTTAAAGCTTTAACAATGTCTATAATTCTTAATTCAAATAAATTTTTAATGCATATACTCAAAGTTTTTGTCATCATCAAAAAGGGGGAGATTGTTAACCCAATTGTTGATTTTGATGATTAACAAAACTATGTGAGTATAACATTTGAAGTTACTAATGATTTTGATTAAGTTTTTTAGTTTATGATATGATTTATTAATCAAAATGATAAGACAAATCAAGTTCTAGTTCGAATCTAATGTCAAGGTAAGATTTTAGTCATTAGAGTCGACACATGGAATCGCAGAGTCGACATCGAAAAATGGCACAGACTTAGAGTCGACTCCTGGACTGTTAGAGCTGACTCCAACAGAAAAGACAGAACGATGGATTTTCTGGCCATGACTTAGAGTCGACTCCGGGACTGTTAGAGTCGACTCCAGAAGATTTTTGTGTCAACCCCAGAAAAGTCAGAGACAACTCCAGTTCAACGATTTGGATTTTTCGATTTAGAGCCGACTCCAGAAAAGTTAGAGCCAACTCCAGAATGTCAGACGCGACTTCAGAACTATCAGAACGACTCTAAACTTTACTTTTATCTTTTTAATTCCAATGGCTATTGCTATTTTTGGATCTAATCCTTCTTACACTTGTTTCTAACGGATAGTTTTAAACTATTTATGGATTAAACTGATCTATAAGAAGAGGGTTTGCTGCATCCAAAAAAGAAATAGAAAAGGGAGACAAAAGAGAGATAAAAAGAAAAGAATAGAGACAAATCTTTGAAATCCATCAGAAAAGAAAAGAGGGAAGATTCGAGAAGAAAGATCATACTGATTCTCCAAAAGAAAAGAGAGATATTCCAAGCCTTTATAGCTTCATTTTGAAGAAATCTCAAGAAAGGAAGCAAGCCCTAGTTTTCTGATCTTCAGAGCTTCAAAGCATTATAAAGGAAGATCCACCCAAGAGAAGAGAAGAAGCAAGCCACCAAGATCTGCAAATCAGGCTTTGATTTGTATCTCTTTATTTCGTGTTCTATCATTGTATATTTTCTTATTGGAGGAGCTTTTGTTTTGCAAAAACGATTATTATTTGCTGGGTCAATCGGAGGATTGATTCCATTGAGGCTGTTAGCCTTGTGCAAGCAGTTTGCTTGTGGTGTAAGGTTTTGTGCTGGCAAGCCTTGAAAACCAGCTGGGTTCGTTGTGCACCCAGGAAAACAACAAGTTCGAGTTGTGAGCTTGCAAAACAACTCTATTGTAATCAGGTTGATTATAGTGTGGACCCAAGAGATACTTGGGAGTGGACGTATGTGTAGGTATACCGAACTACTATAAAATCTCCTGTGTTTGCCGTGATTGTCTCATTATCATTAATTCTCTATTTATGCATATTTTGTTTTAATCTATGCAAATCCAAGTTTTATTTCCACTGGGATTTATTTTTCAAGAGAGTTTAAATTTTTAGAAAAACCCAATTCACCCCCCCCCCCCCTCTTGGGTTGCTATCTGGACCAACACTCCACTAATTCAATCCCCCTGATTGACTTAGCAAAAACAAATGAGAATAGAGTTTACAATAACAAATAGCTCCTCAATTGAGCAAATATTCAATATAAATAAACAAGGTTAGAAAAGCCTGTTTGAAGCAGAGTTGATTTGAGCTTTTCTTCTTTTCTTCTTTTCCTCTTCTCCTTTAAGATGTTGAATCAGGCCTCAGCTCGGATTCTTCACAAGGATTTGCAGATGAGAAGTTGGGAAAAACAGGGTTTTTGCACTCTTTTTCTTCTTTTGAAAAATCCTTCGATTTTGAACTTGAATGCCTTGGATTTCTCTTTGAGCTTTCTGGAGTTGATAGATTTGAACTTTGACTCTTTCCTCTTTGATTTCTTGCTCAAGACTTTTCGGATTTTTTAAGTTGATTTCTCTTTATTTTTCGTCTTCTTTTTCAAACGAACGGGCTCCCCTTTTATAGATTCTTCTTAATCCAAGATTAGGTGAAAAACTATCCGTTATTTCTATCCTTGGATTCCTCCTACACACAAAAAAGGTATCTGTTAGAGATTAGGTGAGAAAATATTACCGTTGGAGGCCATTCTGACAATTTGAAAATCCATTCCTGACAGGTTGGATTTGGCTCCAACTTTTCAGGTGTCGGCTCCAAGTTGTGTATCCAAAAATAGAAAGTAAAAGTTCGTTGAGGAGTCGGCTCTGAAAAAGGTAAGTGTCGGCTCGCCGCGTTTAGGTGTTGGCTCCGAAAAACTATAAGTGCCGGCTCCAGAGTAGTCCAAAAACATGCTTTCTATTCCCGCATTGGAGTCAGCTCCAGACACTGTAAGTGTCGGCTCCGAAACTCTGGGTATCGGCTCCGAAACACTGGGTTTTGGCTCCAGACCGTGCCAAAAATCAAGAAAGCATTTGATCAGCCATGGGGTCAGCTCCAGACTTTCTAGGTGTCGACTCCAGGCTCTGAATTTTGAAACATACCTTTGGCATTTGATTCAATACACGTTTCTTTATACCTTTTGATTAATCAAACATTTTTAAGCCCTGAAATACTCGTTAAATTTATTAGTAACAAAATGAATATACTCATATCTTTTATTAATCATCAAAATCAATAATTGGGTCAACAATATTTATGCACCAAAATATTAATATTGGATTCCTTAACTTGGTTGGTACCCTCATGAGTAATTTCCAACCTATCCCATATCTCCTTGTCTGAGATGCAAGTGGATATTCTATTGAATTCATTTGCATCCAAAGAGCAGTATAGGATATTCATAGCCTTGGCATTGAGCTAAGCCATTTTTCTATCATTTTCATTCCAATCCCTTTCGAGCTTAGGAACAATGGATCCGTGTACTAAGTGTGT
The DNA here is from genome assembly GCA_900491605.1 of Calamus simplicifolius. NCBI lineage: Eukaryota > Viridiplantae > Streptophyta > Magnoliopsida > Arecales > Arecaceae > Calamus > Calamus simplicifolius. Next base: position 157,290 of record UESW01004263.1, read on the forward strand.
GGGAGTGCTAGGACCATTGATAATGACACTCCATAACTCATAGTCTAAAGCTTGAATGAAAATCCTCATTCTAGCTTTCCAATATGAATAGTTTGTGCTACTAAACAAAAGTGGTCGGTTTATGGATTGTCCCTCAGAAAAAGAAGAACCAGCTTAAGCTTCCATTTGGATCTTTAGCTCTTGATTGTTAGATCAAGTAGAGATGAGCACAAGCTCTGATACCAATTGTTGGCCCAGATGGCAACCCAAGAGGAGGGGGTGAATTGGGTTCTTTAAAAATTTTACAATTAAAATTAATTTCTCAAGATAAATGTGCACAAGTAAAGTGTAGAGAGTATGATGCTATGAGTGCTGAGCACAATATAAAGTTAGAGTGAAAGAGAGAAGAAATAAGCACGACAAACGCAAAGGATTTATAGTGGTTCGGTGTTAGCTACACTTATATCTACTCACAAGCAACTCTCGAGTACGCACTATAATTACCCTGATTATAGTAGAGTTGTTTTGCAAGATCATAACTCGAACTTATTGTTTTACAATGGGATCACAACGAACCCAACCGGTTTTCACAAGTTCACCGGCATACAACCTAACACAAGCTAATCTTAGCTTGCCCGAGGTCAACAACCTCACCTGATTCAATCCCCTGATTGAATCAGAAAATAAGTGTATAAAATAATTGATTACAACAATATAAAAGCTCCTCAAATGAGCAGATAAATAATATAAATAAAAGTGAGAATAGAAAAGCGATTAGATGATGTTTGATATTGAGCTTTTCTTCTTTTCCTCTTCTCTTCTGAATGATCTTTCTCAAGATTGAACTTAGGCTCTTGAAGAAATATTGGTGCAGAGAAGGATGAAGAACTAGGGCTTTTGCTTTTCTTCTTCTAATTGATGGAAATCCTTCAGATTTAACTTTTGAAAGCTTTTGGATTTCTCTTCTATCTCTTTTGCATAGTTAGGCTTTGAATCAAAGTTTTCCCTCTTTGATATTTCTCTATTTTCCTTTTTTTCTTCCTCTACTTTTTGAACGCTCGGAATGCCCTTTTATAATCTCTCTTAATCCATGTTTTTATGCAAAGTAGCCGTTGAGAGTACTTGTGGATGAGTTCAACATGTAAAGGGAAAGAGCCGTTGAAGAGTATTGGAGGAAATATGACCGTTGGAGCCATTTCTGACAAATTTGAAAGTTGCCTCTCACAGATTAGAGTCGGCTCTAATCTGGCCAGGTGTCGGCTCTAAGTCGGGTTTTCCAAAATAGAAAGAAAATATTCATCATAGAGTCAGCTCTAGAATTCTGTGAGATCGACACAACTCGAGCTAGAGTCAGCTTTAATTTCCTTGGGGTCGACTCTAACAGTATCCCAAAAAATGTAGTCCATGTTCTCAGGTTAGAGTCGGCTCTAACTCTGTTGGATTCGGCTCTAAAATCTGAAGCAGAAAGACAGTTCACTATAACTCAGGTTAGAGTCGGCTCTAATTTTTTGTAGTCGGCTCTAAACCGTGCCGAATGTGCTTAATAGTTCTGATATGCTCCGGAGTCGGCTCTAATGCTTCTGAAGTCGGCTCTAAACTCTGAACTTTGACACATACCACAAAGAATTGATTCAAGCTCATTTTGTATGAATTATAAATACTTAATCTTTCTAAATTTCTGAAACACTTGTCAATCTCATTAGTATCACAGGGAATATACGCATGGCTTTTGTTAATCATCAAAATCAATAAATGGGTTAACACAATTGGATTGGACTTAATCATGCACCCTTTCTTTTCTTTTATTGCATTCGAATTTGAATTTCAAATTTAAATTTAAATTTTTTCTCAAATTAGTCTTGAGTTTAAATTTGGAATTCTTTTTAAGTCTGAATTTAGAATTTAGATTTAATAGTAAAAATTCAGAATTTAAACCTAGAACTAATTGGAACACTTAAAGCTAAATAAGTTTTTTCACCTTAACCCTCTCCTCAAGTCCCTCCACCTTCTAAAACGTAAAACCTCTCCCCAAGTCCCCTTCCAAACCTCTCTCACTCTTCATAAATCCTTCAACCTTTCAAACCTCCTCCCTTTTATAAGGGTTATTGTAGGTGGTAACGCGTAGAAGTTTTTTTTTTTTTTTTTGAAGGTTTTCTACTTAAGAAAAATGGTTTCTACCTTATGTGGGATATTGTGAGGATTAAGGTTTCAGGTATGTAGAGAGTAGTTTGGGATATTGTGAGGCTACAAGACCCTTTTGCTATCCAAAGGGATAAGAAGGAGATCAACCTTCACGGATCCTAAGGAGCTAGCACTCCAAAGGATTTGATCATAAAAGAGCCCTGGTGAACTACCTATAGAGGCCATACGCTTGTGTGGCTTAAGGAGTTCTTTTCTTCAACCATCTAGCAATTTGCAAAGATAAAGTACCTTACTATTATTTGATAATGATCAAATCATTAACATAAAATGGTTTTATATTTTGCTTTCTAACTTTTTAATATCATTTACATGCACTATTATCCTTTTAGCTCCTGATGTATGTAGATAGACAAATTGATTTATAATTATTTATGCTGCTTTATAAAAAAAATTAAAAAATAGATCTACTTGCATAGGCTATCTGCCTGCATTTATCAGAGTATGGTTCTTGTAACATGATAATAATTGCATGTTAATATGATATCTTGAGTTTTCTTTTCACTAAAGTACTTGAATTGGATGGATCACCAGGCCGTCCGATCATAGAAGAGAAGTAGGGCTTAAAGACCCTCTCTTTCCATTCAATGGGGTCTACTATGGCATGTAGGGGTGCCACTTATGTCATGACCCCTGAAGAAGAAAAGTGAAGAGATTGTAAATTAAAATTGGTTTAATCTTATTTTTGGATGGTATGATCATAAACTATTTTAATTTTTATAAAATTTATTTTACATATTAAATTAAAATCGTTTCAATTTAAGAGTTTATTAAATTTAATTAAAAAAAATTAAATTATCTTAAATGATGAAGAAATCTAGAAATATGATTTAAATATCTTAAGTCATTTGCATAAGTTTAAGGGTCATTGATTAGCTTGAGTTAGATCCTTAATTGGGTTAGACCTAAGTCTAGATTAATTGGACTAAAAAGAGAACTTAAATCTAATTAAAAGTTGAGTTAGGTTACATTCTCTTTAGATCCCTCTAATTAGTTAGATTGATCCGTCCATAAATCTAAATGGACCTAATTTATAGCCCAAGTTTTTAGGCTAATCTAATCAAATCTGATGAAACCATCCCATGATCTCACTTACCTAAAAATATGGTCGATTAGAATTGATTGGGTAGCTCATTGATTCGAGTTAGCCCATGTCACCTAAGGTGAATCAGTATGACTGATTTTGGTATCCATGGACCAATTACTCAAAAACCATTCTACAAGTTAGTGGAAGAATTCTTGATTATGATCTGTGTGTTCTCTTTCATATGTCACACATTAAAGTGAAACCCTATAAATTATTAGATCCTTAAAAAGATGAAGTTATGGGGATAACTAAGTCTTAGCCTTCCATCAATTGGATGGTAATGGGTCCAATAGTTCAGTGATCATTGGCAGACCCAAAGGTTGAATGTTCATCAAGCTATTGGAATTGTCAATCCTAATATAATAGCTCAATGTGAATCTCTTAACGGTGGTTAGGTGAGCCGACCAAATTTGGGCTTGACTATTCGTTGGTTAGAATCATTGAATTTTGTCATGTTAATAGTTGGACCTAACCAGGACCTTCAATAGGAGGCCCAAAGGTCGATTGAAGTATACCCTAGGGCAAAATTAATTACTAAAAGTTACTTGGAGAAGTAATCGGTTAAAGAACCTACATTTAGATGTGCATGGATAAGCCGATCAAAGTTGGGCTCATGTATTGTCTATTGGATTCTAGTACCCACTAAGGGATTAAAAGTAATTCCTTGGATTGGAGGTAGAGGCTGCCAGTCTGAATAAAATAGTGGAAGGGCCTTTAGACTAAAGCCCATGTCTTTAGGATAATAATTCATATACAATAATAGGTTTTTAATTTTCCTTTTAGATAATGTATATCAACTTGTCGCTTCTTTCATTGCTTGATAATGAAAAACTTATGGATCCCAACTTTGATAGCTGGTATCGAAGGCTTAGGATTGTCCTAGAGCATGAACGGATCCTTTATGTGATAATGGATCTAGCACCTGAAGTCTCTGCTCCTAATGCTTGGGGTTCGGTCAGAGATACTTATCAGAAGTGGCTCTCTGATTGGACCACTGTCTGATGCGTAATACTAGCAGCGATGAATGATGAGTTCAGTCACAAATTTGAGGAAGCCTGGCTAGAGAAAATTCTTCAAAAATTAAAGAAATCCTTTGGGACATTAGACGATGTTGAGAGGTACAAGGTCTCTTATGTCATCTACAACACGTGGATGCGTGATAGAGCCTCGATCATTGATCATATATTATACATGATCGAGATGATTGAGCGCTTGGACAAACTTGGTTATCCCTTGCATGAACAACTTGAAAAGATGCAATATTGAACTCCCTGCCTCCTTTCTATCTTGACTTTCTCGATCATTATAGAATGAATAAACCTGTAGTAAACTACCATGGTCTACTTGGTTTACTGTAGACTTATGAGAAGAAAGATCACCAGCTCAATAAAGGGATGGTGAATTTAGTAGGAGATTCTTTGGGAGGTCGTCGTCTCTTTAAGAAAGGAAAAAAGAAAAATAAAAGAAAGAAGGTACAAATGCTGGGACTAATCAGGCTAAAAAGGTTAAAGCTGATTAAAGTAAGGCGGAGTGCTTCTTTTGCAAGAAGCAGGGTCATTGGAAGAAGAATTGTCCTCTTTATATTGCATCCCTTGACCCAAATAGGTCTAAGAAGAGGAAATAACTAGGAAATACTGAACAAGGTATTTATATGATAACGCCTTATAATTTTTCTATCTATGATACTACTAATTGGGTATTGGATACCAAAAGTTCAATTTACATATGCAATTCTCTGCATGGACTTCAAGTTAGTAGAAGATTCGAGTATGGTGAGAGATTTTTGAACGTGAGAAATGAAAGCCAAGTTCCAGTCCTACCGTTGAGAATCGTCAAAGTTATAATCGTTCTAAATGAATGTCATTATTATCCATCTTTCATTTTAAATATCCATGTCTGGCTATGAACTATCAATAAAGAATGACATTTGCAAAATCATTATGAATAGTTATGTTGTGATGAATGGATATATGAGTAATGGCATATATGTACTATTGCGACCTATTAGTGTAATGTATACATCTAGAAAATGCCCTATGATAAACGATATCATTAATGCTTACCTTTGGCACTGTTGGCTAGGTCATATTAACAAGAATAGGATAACCAGGTTGAGATAAGAAGGTCTACTTGAGGTTAATAATTTTGAATCATTACCACCCTATAAATCTTGTCTTTTGGGTAAAATGATCAAATCATCTTTTAGTGGAAAAGGTGAATGGGCCAATAAAATTCTAAGTCTGGTACATACCGATGTATGCGGATCTATGAATGTTAGTGTCAGTGATGGATATAATTATTTCATTACGTTTACTGATGATCTTTCGAGGTATGGTTATATATTCTTAATGAGATATAAGTCTGAATCGTTTGAAATGTTCAAACGATATCGTAATGAAGTAGAAAAATAAACAGAAAAGTTTATCAAAACCTTCGATCAGATCGAGGTGGTGAATATCTTTTAGTGAGTTTCTATTATATCTTGAGAAGAATGAGATTTTCTCTCAATGGACACCTTCAGGGGCACCTCAGTTAAATGGAGTGTCTGAAAGAAGGAATCGAACCCTGTTAGACATGGTTCGATTCATGATGGGCTTTACTTCTCTGCCAATCTCCTAATGTCTGACATAATCTTAGAGTAGGTTATCTATCTAGGTTTAATTCTCATCCAGAAAAGGCCGAGCCATTGATTGTCTCGTTACACCAATACCATTGGATGGTAACAACTACTTAATAGCTAGAGAAAGCCACGACGAGGTTACAAAGCAGCTAAGCTAGGCTGCATGTGGACTCGAAGATGAACCATGACCGGAGACAGCACCCCGTCTAAAGTGACTTCAGGAGTCATGGGAACGTGGAAATATACGATCCCAAATGTCAAAAAAGCAGGTGTTGAAATCTTGTACGTGGTCAAGAGAATTATTAGGTGATTACACGTGCCGCTAGACTTTGAGAGTACTACAGCTTTGTCTTTAGCTCCAAATTCCAAAATTTATTCTTTACAGCCATGTATCCTTGTGGAGCCGAGAGGCAATTAATTCTTTTTCTCCCTTTTGGATTATGAAGTGCTCTTCGTTGCTCCACAAGATGAAGATAAGGTTCATGGTTTAATGCTCTAGGGAACCAGATTTTAACAGATTTGGATGCAAAGCGAAGCGCTGATATTTCTATTAATGTTCTTCAATTTTTTTCCTCTCTTACATTCATCATAACCATCTTTTTCGTGCATGAAAAAATGAATTGATTATCTTAATAAGGCAGAACTTTGCATCATATTATATGACAGATAATTAAGCAAGCTTCATTTCGCATGAAGTTGGCTCCCTATGTTGTTCTTATCATCTTTCAATTAAGTGTAGCCGAGGGCGGTGTATATCATCCTCTTTTTAGGATTTATATCCTTGTGAAGGGATGGAGGAATTAAAACGAAGATGGTAACACAATGATAAAGAACCATATTTAAGGGGTCCTAGATTGATAAGATTAATGCTCTTGCTTTCCTATTTGCCTGAATTTTAGAATAGATAAGCCATTAATTAATTAATTGATGTGGAAGTTCAGGGAACACTGCTGAAACCGTGAGCCAATTAGAGATGGTTGGCACTTGATAAAGCTGTCATGGATCGGCTAAGCTAGTTGTCAACAATATAAAGTCCTTTCTAGTCATGGATGCTGCTCGTGCCATCAAATGATATGATCTACAATATTCAAGAATAATTAATCGTTCATTTCAAGTTGATTTGGGTGGCATATGTGATCAACAAAACTTGCATCCTTGTGGACTGGTGAAGGAAATTGATCGCTTCCTATATACCCTTTTGTACCATAATTTCTCTTCTAGAGTTGTCGCTGTGTTGTTGCTTTTTATTTTTTCAAATTAAGAATCATTGGCAAGAACATAATCTGCCATGCATCACTCCCATTGTTTTTAATTATAAGATAATGGCTCATCAGAAGTTCTTATTGTACGTACTGCAAGCAAAGCCAGTAGATATACACGTAGTAAGAAACAACCCCCCCACTAGCTAGTAGCAAGATATGCATACAGACACCAGTAGTACGTCAAAAACATATCACAGATGCTGCATATAATTAAGGAAGGCTCTTATTTGTACTTGTACGTTTGAACCCCATGGATCCAACTGCAGCCCTCTCTAGTTAAGGTGGTCAGGAGATGGTGGTTTGTGAGGTGGTTTGTGAGGTCCCGGTGGCTTCACAGTCGGCGGTGGCTTCACGTATGGCTTCGGCTTAGGCTGGGGGATGTAGCCGTGGCCACTTTCGACATTCTTGGTATCGGAGACGGGCGGCAGGTGGTGGCCAGGGGGACGCTTGGGGCCAGGAGGCTTGTGCTGGTCCACAAGCTGCCGCTTCTCGTCGGCAGGAGTCGGTGGTTTGTGTTCGGGTGGCGGCAATTTAGGCACCGGAGGTTTAGACTCCGGAGTTGGTGGTTTCGGCTCCGGAGGCTTGTAGCCGGCGTCGGAGGGAATGGTGAGAACCACCACCCCTACGAGAAGAGCTAGAAGGAGGTATTTTGGCACCATGGCTTACGTTTTGGCTGGGAGGTATTTTTTGGTGGTGAGCCATCGGGTTGGGTGGTATTTATAGGCGTTGTAGGTTAAGGATTTTTATTTTATGTTTTTTGGGGTGCGATGGAGCTGGAAAGGATAGTGGGTGGTTGGAGTGTGTGGCAGCGAGCGAACGGCAGACATCTCTGACATTTTGAACCATGGCTCGCATAAAGTGCCAAGATCTAGAAGGAATGGAGAGCGACGAGAAAACAAAATCTAGGCAAGGAAAATTTTGAAGACAGATTAAGATTTGTTGGGTTCATGCAGCAGGGGACTGGTAGGAAACATGAGAGATGATTATTGTTTGATCGCACATGCAGCCTTGGGTCTCATCACCTCCACCAACTAATATGCATGACACATGATATATATATATATATATATATATGCGGAATGACCGAATGAAAATTAAGAACTTTAATAGCTGCAGTCCTCATCACATGAATGCACTTGTCTGGTAGGTGGGTTAATTTATTTTGTTTTGCTTCGTTCAAAGAAGATTAAAAAGTATTATAACGCATTCAGTCCTCTCTTAATTAAAAGACAAGATGTATATTATAAATAAGTGGCAAAGTTTCAGCGTTGGCAGTGACTTACTAGCAATGGGCATGAGCGGAAAGCTTACGATGCTTCCATTATAATACATTATCAAAAATTAAATTTTCAACCAGAGTAAAATTTTGGTGGAGCGATGCAAGTTTCAATGAGCTATTAAGCTTTTGAAGTGACGTGCTTCCAAAAAGAAATTTGATGCCAACATCAATATATGAAGCAAAAAAGACATTGTGCGCCTTAGGAATACAATATGAAAAGATACACGCATGTCCAAATGATTGCATATTGTATAAAAATGCAAACAAGGATATTAATATATGTCCAAATTGTTCTGAATCAAGATGGAAGATTCCTAAAGGATCCAATCTTCCAAAACTAGGCATGCCGGCAACAGTTCTGTAGTATTTTCCCTCCATACCTAGGTTTAGAAGAATGTATGGTACTCGTCAAATATCAAAAGATTTGACATGGCATTCTAGTGAAAGAGAAGTTGACAATTACATGCGACATCCAACAGATGTAGCATCATAGAAATTAATAGACCACGAATGGCCTGATTCTGCATGTGAGCCACGAAATCTCCGATTAACACTTGCAGCAAATGGGATAAATCCACATAGCTCCTTAAGTAGTCGTTACAATACATGGCCTGTCATACTTATTACTTACAATCTCCCACCATGGTTGTGTATGAAGCGAAAATTCATGATGTTAACCTTGTTGATATCGGATCCTAAGAAGCTGGGAAATGATATTGACATCTTCTTGCAACCACTTATTGATGATTTAAAAATGCTATGGGATGTCGGTGTTGAAAATTATGATGCATATTTGCAAGAGGTATTCACCTTAAAGGCTGTATTACTATGGACGATAAATGATTTTCCTGCGTATGAAAATTTGAGTGGCTGCAGTGTTAAAGGTTATTTGGCTTGCCCAATTTGTGCTAAAAATACACAGAGTGTATACTTAAAACATAGTCAAAAAAATATGTACTAAGGTCATAGGAAATTTTTGCATAGAAATCATCCATATAGAAGAGCAAAAAAGGCATTTAATGGTTGTCTAGAGTTTGATGTTGAACCTAAACCTTTAATTGGAACAGAAATTTTACAAAAGACCAGAAATATTAATTATGTGTATGGGAAAAAGCAAGCAAATACAGTGCATGTTGAGAAATCAAAAAAGAAGGACAAGGTTTCAGAGGCAAAGTCTAAACTTGCGTGGAAAAAAAGGTCGATATTTTTTGATCTTGAATATTGGGAGTTTTTTCATGTACGTCATGTCTTAGATGTGATGCATATTGAGAAAAACGTATGTGAGAGCATCGTGGGAACCCTTTTTGATATACCTGGAAAGTCAAAGGATGACTAAGCAGTCATTTAGATCTAGTAAATCTGGGAATTCAAAGTGACCTACAACCAATAGTGGGTGAAAAAAGGACATATTTTTCTGCTGCAAGTTACACACTTTCTAAGGCTGAGAAAATCAAATTTGCAATATGTTATTTGCACTTAAAGTTCCAGATGGATAATGCTCTAACTTAAGAAATTGTGTTTCTATGGAAGAATTGAAGCTTTATGACCTAAAATCTCATGACTACCATACTTTGATCCAATAAATTCTTCCATTGGCATTACGAGGATTGTTGAATAAGAACATGAGATCCACAATAACTAGACTAAGTTTGTTCTTCAATGCACTTTGCAACAAAGTTGTGGATACTTGCAATCTCAATTTGCTACAAGAAGAATTTGTGAAGACTTTTTGTCTGATGGAAAAGAATTATCCTCCTTCATTTTTTGACATAATGGTTCATTTAACAATACACCTTGTATGCAAAGTCCAGTTATGCGGACTAGTCTATTTAAGATGGACGTATCCTTTTGAAAGATTCATGAAGATCTTAAAAGGATATGTACGCAATCACAATAGGCCAGAAGGTTGCATTGCAGAATGTTATATTGCTGAAGAAGCTGTAGAATATTGTTCGGAGTACTTGTTAAATATGAAAGCTGTTGGGATCCCATCAATGAGAAATGAGTGTGATGGTCAACACAGTATTGGAAAACCACTTTCTGGTTCTCATGTATTTACAGCTGATGCGAAAGAGTTAGAGCAAACACATCTTTATGTGTTGGAAAATACAACAGAAGTTGCAGCCTATGTAGAGTAAGTCAAACCCATCACATGTTATTTGAGTCTCATTAAATGTTCTTATTTTTAAAGTATGTGGTCATAACTAAATAAGTCCTAACATATAGGCAACACATGGAAGAATTGAAGGCAACTAATCGAAATAAAACAAGGAGATAAAAGTGGATTCAGGATGAGCATAATCGAACATTCATAAATTGGTTGCATGAAAAGGTATATGACTATGTGCTTGGCATCTTCTAGGAGATCATGATTTGTTTATACTTAACTATCATTTATGTTGCTGAATCTTAAAAATAAATGTAGGTTGCGTCTGAGATTAAGGAATCCAGTAACATCATTTCTGATACGCTGAGGTGGATATCTCATGGATCCCAACCTCTGTTGGAAAATATTTTTGATCTTGCCAAAAACTCTTCCTAGAAATATAATATAGAAATTTAAATATATAAATTAAGTAAAAAATAAAAGACAATATGGATCAAACCAGGATCGAGGCGTGTTAGACACTGCCCTAAGGATCAGATTTTTGCCCCTTCATGCAGGTTGTTGGCAATCTGTCCCCAAGGTATAATGACCCGGCTCGACCCTATCCTCCTACTACGAGCACGATCGCATGGAGGTGCAAACCCAAAGATTACCTTTAAATGCCCAAGAAAAGATCAATCAAAATAAAATGAGATCCAAAAACTTATAGGCTACTCCGAAACCATTCTACTCCATCTTGAATCATTGAGCCTATTTATAGGCTCGGCCTATAAAAGCTCCAACGGCTTGGCCCATAATGGCCTTAAAGGCCTGATAGCCGTTAGCCCCAAATCATGTCAGAAATGGCTCACAAAATGAATTGTTTGGGCCTTTTCTGGATGTTGATGAAAAGATATGATGGATATCTTATAAATGGAGTTCGATTTCACACCCAAAAATGTGATAGTACCAGATGCGTTCAGAATAGTGGTGTCACCTTAATTGCTAAAATAATGCAAGTGTCTAGTTCGAAGGACAAGAACCCGATAATTTTAAATATGTCCTTTTATGGGGTTCTTCACGATATATGGGAAGTTGATTATATTGAATTGAATGTGGTAGTTTTTAAGCGTCAATGGGTTGAGAGCTCTAGTGGAGTTAAAGAAGATGAAGATGGGTGCACATTGGTCGATCTTATCAAAATCGGACGTAAGTCATTCTTTTATTTTGTCTACTCATGCCCAGCAAGTGTTTTATGTAGAAGATGGAAATGATCCAGCTTGGTCGATTGTAGTTCCAAACTTAAGGCACAAGTTTAATGGTTATTCAAATGATGATGAGTTAGGTGATATAGTATTAGAATATTGTGTTATCAGATCAGTGCCTGATATACAGTCTTTTGATATTATGGATGATTCTCATCTACCTTATGTGCGGGATGATAGTGAGGGTACTTGGATTGCCAATAATTAACATGAAATGGTAATATCTTTGTTAATCATATATTCATTTATTTTTACTATTTTATTATATTTATTTTTATACATTATGGTTTTTATTAAAATAATGATAATTTACTCTTATTGTATAGGTTGCTGACTGCGAATGAATACAGGTTGCTGACTGCGAATGAAGAACCTGCGTCAAGTGCAGAAAAGGTCAAAAGAAAAAGGGGTCTAACAATTATGCCTAGAGTAGTAAAAGCTAGGTCTCATGGAGAAGTAAAGGAGGTGACTTACAATAAAAGAGGACAATCTTTAGGGGAGGTTAATACAGAAATGAAAAGTTATCTAGGTATTATAGCCATAACCATTGTGCCTATTAATTTTAAAAATTGGCATTTAGTTCCTGAAGAACTGAAAAATAAAATTTGGATGCAAATAAAGGTGAATTTTTTTCTTAATTATTTTAATTAAATTTTAATTTTATTAATATGCTCTTATGTATTTCTATGTTTTTGTAAAAAGCTTATAATGTGCTAATTGAAGGACAGAAATATATTCTGTCATCTACTTGTATAAAATGGAGACAATTTAAGTTCAAGTTGAGGACAAAATTCTTGAATTCATTGGAGGATAGACGACCCTTATTTGACAACCCTCCTAAGAACTATCCATTCATAAAAAAGGATGCTTGGAATGCCTTTGTCAGCAAGTATAGTTCTCCAGAATTTCAGGAATGGAGTAAGTTGCAAAGTGAAAGAGCAAAAAGCAATGAGTATCGACATCATTCATTTAGGCATGGATTTGTTAATGTGGAAGAAAAGATAGTAAGTTTTGAATATTTAGTTCTACATTGTTGAGTAATTATTAGCTTATTTTTTAAGCTTATATTCGTTGTCTATTAATTATAGAAAAAAGAGATGGGCATCGATGAAGACATTGGACGAAGTGTTGTATGGAAAGCTGTTTATTTAAAAGGTGATGGTTCTGATAGTGAAGTCATCCAAGAAGTCATACAAAAGATTGTAAGTAAATCTGTTATTGTTCATGTAATAGCTAATTATAGATTCTTTTATAACTTCCTAATATATCATTCGTTTTGTCTTCATATCAGGATGAATATACAATGAAGGTGAAAGATAAATCAATACAAGAATCGGGACAAAAAGATATACTAGGAATGGCATTGGAAAATCCCGAACGTGGTGGTCGAGTAAGGAGTGTTGGATGTATGGTTACCCCTAAAATCTATTTCAATCTTTCGAGAAGAACAAAAACAAGCAAAATCTTAGAACAATTGTTAGAAGAACAAAAAAAACTGAATCAACAACAAAGAGAAGATGTCGAGGAAAGAAAATCATTACTTGATTAACTACATCAACAGTTAAGAGTGTTGGAAGATTATAGAAAAATTATATGATCCAATCCTTTTGATTTTGATGATTACTAAAAGCCATTGAGTTCATTAAAGGATGTAATGAGTTTATGTAAATGAGCAACAAATTTATTTTGAAATCAATGAGAATGCTCAAGTTTAACTTTAATCAATTTTGAAAGTGACTTTAAGCTTAATATTCAAACTTTCGAAAAGAAATGTTATAATTCATGTTTTATTCAATAAGTTTTTGGATTAGTTCTTGAATCAATTCTAAATGTTAATTTTATTGATTTCAAGTCAAAACAATGAATTAAAATGAATCTGGAACGATTTTAATGTCAATCAGAAAAGTTTCTGATTTTTGATACGTTCCGGAGCCGACTCCTGAGTTTCAGAGTCGACTCCGCTCAGTGTACAGAAATGTGCATCTGTGTCGAGTCGACCCACGAAATTGTCGAGTCGACCCCTGATTCTGTCGAGCCGACTCCCTGACTGTGCGAGTCGACTCCGCTCAGACACCAGAAGAGTATTTTTCTGAGCACTTCGCGAGTCGACCCCAAGCCTTTCTCGAGTCGACTCCCGACTATCAGGAGTCGACACTTTATTTCTGGCGAGTCGACCCCTAACCTTTATAAACATTTCTATATTTGGAAAGATGAGCTCGAGCCGACTCGGGAAAAGCATGAGTCGACTCCAGCAAATCTGGACGATATTTTTTCACGATGACACGTCACTCCAACGGTAAGATTTTTGAATAACGGCTATTTTTCTTGTCTCTAACGGATATATTTTTGCAGAATCTATAAATAGAGGAGCTCTTTTCATATCAAACAACGCTTTTGAAAATCAAAAAGAGAGAAAAGCATATCTTTCAAAAGAGGGAAAAACAGAGCTTATTGGAAAAATCTTCTACTCAAAGTAGAGTGATTCAAAAGGAGTGAAATCCAAGAGGAAGTTTCATCTGCTCCAGATCTTCAATCCACAAAAGTCAAAAGAAAATCCAAGAGCTTTTCAAAGATCAAATCGAGGATTTTCAAAAGGAGAAAAAGCTTCATCTCAACTCCAAAGTCTTCAACGGTCAAGAATCTTGCTGAGGCGTGATTCAACACTTCAAGAGGAGTTAAAGAGAAGAAGGAAGAAAGCCAAAGCCACTACCATCTGCAATACTATCAGGCTTTTCTAACTCTTTATTTTATACTTCATTTGTATATTTGCTCAAGAGGAGCATTTCATTATCCAAACACTTTTATTCTAATTGTTTGCTGATTCAATCAGTGGATTGAATCAGTGGAGGTTGATATACCTCGTTGCAAGCCGGAGTGCTTGTGTTGGGTTAGTTGTGAGCCCGTGAAAAACAACGTGTAGGGTTTTGTGCTGGTAAGCCCGAGTAAAACCAGCTGGGTTCGTTGTGATCCCGGAAAAACAACAAGTTTGAGTTGTGAGCTTGGAAAACAACTCGACTGTAATCTGAAGAGATTATAGTGTGGACCCAAGTGAATCTTGGGAGTGGACGTAGGTGTTGGTTGCACCGAACCACTATAAAATTATCTTGTGTTTGTCGTGCTATATTTTCTCTCTCTCTATCTCTCTTTATTAATTGCTTATGCATTGCTTCTTAGTTAATTTCACTCACTTGCACATCTTGAGCAAATCTGTTTAAAACATCTAAAAAGTCTTAAATTTTTAAGAACCCAATTCACCCCCCCCCCCCCCCCTCTTGGGTTGCCATCTGGGCCAACAAAGAGAAATTCCAAAAATTGTTGCAAGTGCTCATTAATATGTTTCAGAGAAAGGTAGCTGCTGCTCAGTTAAAAAACTGGATCCAAATAAAACTATTGCTAATTCTGATACACAAAATGAGGCAAGTATAGAATTAGTTACCATTGGACAAATAAACATACAAAAGGTATGTTAATATTTACTTATATTTGTAGCATTTTATTTAAATTCATAGTACTCTAATGTTATTGCTTTGAAGGGAAAACCATGCAAATTGGCAATAGGATCTATTGATAATATAATTAGATATGGTACAGTGATTGAGAATGTAGCACCAAACTCTACTGTACATGGAGTTCCTTTGGGTATTCATAATTATCGTGTATCTATTGATGCTTGTTTTGACGATGATGCTCTCCTTCCAATAACAATTGGTGATGATTCTGTGAAAGTTAAAGATTTTGTTGGTTCTCACGTTGCATGATCTCAATCTATCCAATCAAGGTATCTGAAACTTCTTAACTTATCCATAAATTTGTAATTAATTTATATTGCTAGCTATATAGCATTTGTGAATTGAATTTCATTATTATTAACAGGCTAAGACTGTCCGGCCATAAAAGTTACAGATTCCATGGAGTTTGTCATATTTAAAGAATCATATTGCAAAAAGTTTGGGAGATACAAATACAATAACTGTGGTATTGAAGTCTTTGATCATGAACAGATCTGTTATATTATTCGTAAAGGATAACTTTTGCTCCATATGCAATCACACACCACCTAGCTATTTGACTCAGGCACTATCGTAGACCTTTCTCTACAATCAGCTGGAGTATGATCGAGAGCATTGTAATATGGATCAATTGTTTGGATACACGAAGGAATCGCTGGTCCACCCTCATGGGGACTAAATTGTTCTGAAAGGTGCCATGGTAATTTGTATGTGTTATATCATTTGAGTCTCACACTATTATTATACTTTGCTATATCAGTGACTCAAATGAATTCAACCGAATCTCAACTTGTAATTCCGCAAAAGAAATTTGGGATAGGTTGGAAATAACTCATGAAGGAACAAACCAAGTAAAAGAATCAAAGATAAATATTTTGGTTCATAAATATGAATTATTTACTATGGAACAAAATGAAACCATCACATGCATGTTCACTAGATTCACTGATATTGTGAATGGTTTAAAAAGTCTTGGAAAAGTTTATACTAACTCTGAGCTTGTTCGCAAAATCCTTAGGTCACTTCCAAGGACTTGGAAGCCAAGGTGACCGCCATACAAGAAGCCAAAGATCTGAACATCCTACCATTGGAAGAGCTTCTTGGTTCGCTGATGACTCATGAGCTTCAAGTTAAACAACATGTCAATGAGGATGAGTCAAGAAAGAAGAAGACCATCGCCCTCAAAGCTGCGGAAAAGGAAGTAAGCAGCAGCGATGATGAAGAGGATGATGATGATGAGACAGCCCTCCTTGCAAGGAAATTCAAGAATTTATGCAAAGAAGGAGGCCCTTCCACAAAAAGAGATTTGTTTCAAAAATGGAAGGAGAAAAAGAAAAGGATAAGAAAAAGGAAAAGGACAAAGAGAAAGAGCCCTTAGTATGCTATGAATGTAAAAAGCCAGGGCATTTTAGATATGACTGTCCTTTACTTAAGAAGGCCTACAAGAAAAAGAAAAAGGCCTACATGGCAACTTGGACTGATAGTGAAGAGTCTTCTTCCGAAGAAGAAGAACAAAAAGAAGTTGCTAATATCTGCTTCATGGCCAACAACGACGACAACGACAATGAGGTAAGTTCGAAAACTCGATGATGAATTTACATTTGATGAAATGTTTGAGGCTTTCAATGAACTTATGATTGATTTTAAATCCTTGAAAAAGAAGTATAAGTTTTTGAAAAATGACAATATTAGCTTAGCTAAAAGTAAAAATGAATTAGCTTTAGAAGTTAAGAATTTAACTAATGAAAAAGAAGAACTTAGCAAAGAAAGAGATAATCTTAATCAAGAAATAGATTTGTTAAATCTGAAACTAAAAACTCAACAAAAGATTTAAAAGATCAATTAGAAACTTTAGCTTTAGAAAAAGAACAGCAAGTTAAAGAAAATGACTCTCTTAAGAAAGATGTTAAAAAATATAAAGACATTGTTGAGAAATTCACCTTAAGTTCAACTAAACTTAACATGATCTTAGATAGTCAAAAAGCTGTTTTTGACAAAGCAGGTTTAGGGTATAACACATTAAGGAAACAAAAATCTTTAAAGAATATTTTTGTAAAAGCCAACCAAAGTAATATAACTTGTTTCAAATGCAATGAAAAAGGTCATAAATCATTTGAATGCAAAACATTAAATAATAACAACAAGTTAAATGTTAAAGCAAAGAAAATATGGGTTCCGAAAGGAACAATTTTTGTTGCTAACCATGAAGGACCCAAGAAAGCTTGGGTACCTAAACATAAAGTTTAAATTATGTTGCAGGAATGTCTTGTAGCCAAAAGATCAAAGAAAAAGTGGTACCTTGATAGTGGCTGCTCAAGACATATGACGGGTGACAAAGATGAATTCATCACCCTAGAAGAAAAGAAAGGTGGAGTTGTTACGTTTGGCGATAACGGTAAAGGTCAAATTATGGGCCTTGGTAAAGTCCGTATAACTCCATCTACATTTATTGATAATGTACTTTATGTTGATGGTTTGAAGCATAATCTAATAAGTATAAGTCAATTATGTGATAAAAACTTTAATGTTTCATTTAAATCTTCTGTATGCACTGTAACTAATTCTATTGATGATAGCATTGTATTTACTGGTTATAGACATGGCAATGTTTACTTGGTTGATCTAGAAAAATTATCTTTGAGTGATCATTGCTTAATTGCTGACAATGCTAACATAAATGAAATTAGTTGGTTGTGGCATCGTAGATTAGGTCATGCAAGCACACACCTTATTTCAAAACTAATTAAAATGGATTTAGTTAAAGGATTACCTAAACTAGATTTTGAAAATAATAAAATATGTGATGCATGTCAATTTGGAAAACAAACTAGAAGTTCTTTCAAATCTAAAAACATTGTTTCAACTTCTAGGGCACTAGAGCTACTTCACATGGATCTTTTCGGACCAACTAGAACCACAAGTCTAGGAGGAAAGAAATATGGTCTAGTGATTGTAGATGATTATTCTAGATATACTTGGGTAATGTTTTTAGCTCACAAAGATGAGACTTTCTCGATATTCCTGAAATTCTTCAAGAAAGTCACAAATGAGAAAAACACTACTATAGTATCTCTAAGAAGTGATCATGGAACAGAATTTGAAAATCACTTATTTGAAAGTTTTTGTTCTGAAAATGGAATTAATCATAATTTTTCAGCCCCTAGGACTCCACAGCAAAATGGTGTAGTTGAAAGGAAAAATAGGACTCTAGAAGACATGGCCCGTACCATGCTATGCGAAAGTAACCTACCAAAGTACTTTTGGGCGGAAGCTATTAACACAGCATGCTACATCTTAAATCGAGCCCTAATAAGACCAATCTTAAAGAAAACACCTTATGAATTATGGAATGAAAGAAAACCAAATATAAAATACTTTCATGCATTTGGATGTAAATGTTTTATTCATAATAATGGTAAAAACAATTTAGGAAAATTTGATGCTAAATCTGATGAAGGAATCTTTTTAGGATATTCAACAACTAGTAAAGCTTATAGAGTATTTAACAAGAAAACCTTAGTAGTTGAAGAATCCATTCATATAGTTTTCGATGAGTCTTTAGCATCTAGTTCTGAAAAGCTTGATGATGAGGAAGATACAAACATAATTGAAAAAGATCTTGAAAAACTTAATATTGAAGTATCTTCTGATCATGAGCAAGAAGCTAAAGATGATGATTCACATAAGGACGATGATGTCAATATTGATCATAATGATACAGATCTTCCAAGAGACTGGAGATATGCTCATAGTCATCCCAAGGAATTGATTATAGGCGATCCATCTCAAGGAATAAGAACTAGATCATATATGAGAAATATTAGTAATCATCTTGCATTTGTATCACAAATTGAACCAAAACTATAGAAGAAGCTGAAAAAGATAATAATTGGATGTTAGCAATGCAAGAAGAATTAAATCAATTTACAAGAAATAATGTATGGACTTTAGTTGAAAGACCTAAAAATCATTCAGTAATAGGATCAAAATGGGTTTTTAGAAATAAACTAGATGAAAATGGCATAGTAATTAGAAACAAAGCTAGATTGGTTGCTAAAGGATATAATCAAGAGGAAGGTATTGATTTTGATGAAACCTTTGCGCCTGTAGCTAGATTAGAAGCCATTAGGCTATTACTTGCATTTGCATGTCATATGAATTTTAACTTATTTCAAATGGATGTAAAAAGCGCATTTTTAAATGGATTTATAAATGAAGAAGTTTATGTAGAACAACCACCAGGTTTTGAAGATCACGAATTTTCAAATCACGTTTTTAAATTGCACAAAGCTTTATATGGTTTGAAACAAGCACCTAGAGCTTGGTATGATAGGTTAAGTAAATTCTTAATAGAAAATGATTTTACAAGAGGAAATGTTGATAAAACCTTGTTTTTGAAAAGAAAAAGTAAAGATTTACTTGTAGTACAAATATACGTAGATGACATTATTTTTGGTGCTACTAACGATTCTCTTTGTCAAGAATTTGCAAAGTTGATGCAGGGAGAATTCGAGATGAGCATGATGGGAGAACTCAACTTCTTCCTTGGACTCCAGATCAAACAAAGCAAAGAGGGAATCTTCATCAACCAAACAAAATACACAAGAGAAATCCTAAAGAAGTTTGGTATGGAATCAATGAAACCCCTCGGAACTCCAATGAGTCCTTCATGCAAGCTGGACAAAGATGAAGAAGGTAAAAAGGTTGACCAAAAGTATTATCGAGGTATAATCGGATCCCTTCTTTATTTAACAGCAAGTAGACCAGATATTATGTTTTCAGTATGTTTATGTGCTAGATTTCAATCTGAACCTAAAGAATCACATTTAATTGCTGTTAAAAGAATACTAAGATATGTAAGTGGAACAAAAAATGTAGGTTTATGGTATTCTAGAGACTCCACATTAAATCTAATTGCATATTCGGATTCTGATTATGCTGGATGCAAACTAGATAGAAAAAGCACAAGTGGTGCATGCCAATTCTTAGGAAGTAACTTAATCACATGGTTTAGCAAAAAGCAAAATTCAGTTGCATTATCAACTACTGAAGCTGAATATGTAGCGGCTGGAAGTTGCTGTGCGCAAATCCTATGGATTAAGCGACAACTTGAAGACTATGGTATCACACTTGATAAAACACCCATAAGATGTGATAACACTAGTGCAATTAATCTAACAAAGAATCCAATTCAACATTCAAGAACTAAACACATAGAAATCAGATATCATTTTATAAGAGAACATGTAGCAAATAATGAAATATGTCTTGATTATGTTAACACTGAAGAACAATTAGCTGACATATTCACTAAACCTTTAAATGAAGAGAGATTCTGTTATCTTAGAGGAGAGTTAGGTATTTGTGATCCTTTAGAATGAATTTGAAACCCCTAAGGAAATTTTATCTAAGATTCTTTCAAATCCTCAATCCTTAAGGAAATCTTATCTAGAATTCATATCTAATTGATTCACTCATATCCAATGATTATTTATCAATTTTTATGATCATATTCCGGACACATTTCAGAAATTTCATGTTTTTGGTCTGAAATGGTCTCGGAGCCGACTCGATGCGTATCGGAGTCGACTCCCGGTTTCGACTGAAACTCTCGGGTCGACCCCTCTTAGGCGCGAGTCGACTCCATGTCGGGATGGCCTTTCTGTGTCTGTGCCGAGTCGACACCTGGGTTTGCGCGAGCCGACTCGAGGTGGTCCCAAGTTGATTTATCTAGGGCAGAGTCGACTCGCCGCTCATTTCATTCGACCCAATCTTCAAAATACTCTCTCAAAACTCTTCCAAACCTTCCAAACTCCTAGAATCCCTTTTGACACCTCCAATCATCAAATGGCACCCAAAACTAGAGGATCTAGTCTTGCGGCGGCGGCATCAAGCGGAAGCGTGCCGTGAGGAAAACGGTGAAGCGTCCGGTGCGTGAGCCTTCTCCAAGCACGGACTCCACTTCATCTGCTTCTACTCCGACTGCTACTCCTGCTGCCACTTCTTCCCAGGTAGATCGTCTAGCGGATAGGATCATTACTACTGGTAGGAAGGTGGATTTCGAATTATTTGAGGCTGAGGGCTTTCTTGTTGGGAGACAGCTGATGAGATGGGTTGGGAGAAAATTTGTTCTCTAGAGTGCCCGACTATCCCTCATTGGTTAAGGAATTCTACAAGAATCTGTCTAGAGGAGACCATGGGCTAGTAGCAATGTGAGAGGAGTCAGGCTATCTGTTACTGCTGAGATTCTATCTAGATTGTTGGAATTACCCTTATCTGGCACTTCCACCTTTTCTTCTGATGACCGCGCCCCAGCTTTATCGAGATTATTAAACCGGGATGTGGTTGGATTTGAAGAGGTCTTTGCTAATCAGCTTTCTTTAGAATTGAGATTACTACACAATATTTGCAGTAGGATACTCTTTCCTAAAACTGGTAGATTTGACTATGTTTCGGAGAGAGATGTCTTTGTAATGGATGCCATAGTGACAGGCAAGCCTATCAATCTTCCCAGCATGATTCTATGGTACATAGCAGACTGTGGAGGGAAAAGAAAATCTAGTCTGCCTTATGGGATGATCCTTACAATGATTTTTCGGAGCCAAGGTGTAGTGATTTCTGATAATGAACCTATGAAGAATCTAAGACACACTGATTTTTATAGCCTGGCAACAATTCATCGGATGGGATTTATCAAAAAGAATGGTAAATGGGAAAGGAAAGGAGTGACAGAAGATAGAGCTACAGATACTGAGGCTGCAGGACCCTCTGTTAGACATCCTTCGCCTGCACCTCCGAGCCCTTTGATTTCTGCCTCTGCTCCAGCCCCAGTTCCATCTTTTGTTCAAGCTTCATCTTCTGCTAGTTTTTCAGATCAACAACTTATGCAACTCAAAGCCTTATTTGATGATCAATCTGATAAACTTAAAACTGATTTTGAGAATAAATTTATGAATTTGAGAGAGACTCTTTATTCACTTGATGATCGTATCTCTAAGATTGAGTCCACTCTCAGCTCTTCTTCGGCATCCTTAAGTGGTGATCTCAAAATATTTTTGAAGAACTTAAGGATATATGCGGAGATGGAGAGACATATGCCAAGTGCAACGCGGAGCTTCAAGACAAGATTCAGACAGTGCGTGCACCTTTGTTGATGAGACTCAAGGAATATAAAAATTCAATCTGAAGGAATGAAAAATATAGTAGATCATTTAACTAGAATTGTAAGAACTCATTTTTGAGTTACTAGAGTTTCAATCCTTGTTTTGTACTGAAGTTTTTATTATGCTTTCATTTTGAAATCAATGTACTGAACATTTTGATGTATTAGACCTTTAATGAAATGAATTCTCTATTTCCTTATTTCAATGAATGAATGAAATTTGAATGAATGTTTATGATTCTCTATCTTTTTGTTGATAACAAAAAAGGGGGAGAATTTTATAGTTCTATGATTGTGATAACAATGAGATAAACAATGAGATATTTAATTAAGTTTCATAGGGGGAGCTACCTCATTAAGGGGGAGCCTAAGCCTAACTATGAAAACAAAATAAATTCACTAATCAATCATGAACAAACTCAATATTTTTGTCATCATCAAAAAGGGGGAGATTGTTGGAAGATTATAGAAAAATTATATGATCCAATCCTTTTGATTTTGATGATTACTAAAAGCCATTGAGTTCATTAAAGGATGTAATGAGTTTATGTAAATGAGCAACAAATTTATTTTGAACAATCAATGAATGCTCAAGTTTAACTTTAATCAATTTTGAAAGTGACTTTAAGCTCAATATTCAAACTTTCGAAAAGAAATGTTATAATTCATGTTTTATTCAATGAGTTTTTGGATAGTTCTTGAATCAATTCTAAATGTCAATTTTATTGATTCAAGTCAAAACAATGAATTAAAATGAATCTGGAACGATTTTAATGTCAATCAGAAAAGTTTCTGATTTTTGATACGTTCCGGAGCCGACTCCTGAGTTTCAGAGTCGACTCCGCTCAGTGTACAGAAATGTGCATCTGTGTCGAGTCGACCCACGAAATTGTCGAGTCGACCCCTGATTCTGTCGAGCCGACTCCCTGACTGTGCGAGTCGACTCCGCTCAGACACCAGAAGAGTGTTTTTCTGAGCACTTCGCGAGTCGACCCCAAGCCTTTCTCGAGTCGACTCCCGACTATCAGGAGTCGACACTTTATTTCTGGCGAGTCGACCCCTAACCTTTATAAACATTTCTATATTTGGTAAGACGAGCTCGAGCCGACTCGGGAAAAGCATGAGTCGACTCCAGCAAATCTGGACGATATTTTTCACGATGACACGTCACTCCAACGGTAAGATTTTTGAATAACGGCTATTTTTCCTTGTCTCTAACGGATATATTTTTGCAGAATCTATAAATAGAGGAGCTCTTTTCATATCAAACAATTTTGAAATCAAAAAGAGAGAAAAGAATATCTTTCAAAAGAGGGAAAAACAGAGCTTATTGGAAAAATCTTCTAGCTCAAAGTAGAGTGATTCAAAAGGAGTGAAATCCAAGAGGAAGTTTCGTCTGCTCCAGATCTTCAATCCACAAAAGTCAAAAGAAAATCCAAAGCTTTTCAAAGATCAAATCGAAGGATTTTCAAAAGGAGAAAAAGCTTCATCTCAACTCCAAAGTCTTCAACGGTCAAGAATCTTGCTGAGGCTGATTCAACACTTCAAGAGGAGTTAAAGAGAAGAAGGAAGAAAGCCAAAGCCACTACCATCTGCAATCTATCAGGCTTTTCTAACCTTTATTTTATACTTCATTTGTATATTTGCTCAAGGGAGCATTTCATTATTAAACACTTTTATTATTGTTTGCTGATTCAATCAGTGGATTGAATCAGTGGAGGTTGATATACCTCGTTGCAAGCCGGAGTGCTTGTGTTGGGTTAGTTGTGAGCCCGTGAAAAACAACGTGTAGGGTTTTGTGCTGGTAAGCCCGAGTAAAACCAGCTGGGTTCGTTGTGATCCCGGAAAAACAACAAGTTTGAGTTGTGAGCTTGGAAAACAACTCGCTGTAATCTGAAGAGATTATAGTGTGGACCCAAGTGAATCTTGGGAGTGGACGTAGGTGTTGGTTGCACCGAACCACTATAAAATTATCTTGTGTTTGCCGTGCTATATTTTCTCTCTCTCTCTCTCTCTTTATTAATTGCTTGTGCATTGCTTCTTAGTTAATTTCACTCACTTGCACATCTTGAGCAAATCTGTTTAAAACATTCTAAAAAGTCTTAAATTTTTAAGAAGCCCAATTCACCCCCCCCCCCCCCTCTTGGGTTGCCATCTGGGCCAACAAAGAGAAATTTCAAAAATTGCTGCAAGTGCTCATTAATATGTTTCAGAGAAAGGTAGCTGCTGCTCAGTTAAAAAATGCATCCAAATAAAACTATTGCTAATTCTGATACACAAAATGAGGCAAGTATAGAATTAGTTACCATTGGACAAATAAACATACAAAAGGTATGTTAATATTTACTTATATTTGTAGCATTTTATTTAAATTCATAGTACTTATATTTTCTAATGTTATTGCTTTGAAGGGAAAACCATGCAAATTGGCAATAGGATCTATTGATAATATAATTAGATATGGTACAGTGATTGAGAATGTAGCACCAAACTCTACTGTACATGGAGTTCCTTTGGGTATTCATAATTATCGTGTATCTATTGATGCTTGTTTTGACGATGATGCTCTCCTTCCAATAACAATTGGTGATGATCCTGTGAAAGTTAAAGATTTTGTTGGTTCTCACGTTGCATGATCTCAATCATTAGTTATTGATGATCCAATCAAGGTATCTGAAACTTCTTAACTTATCCATAAATTTGTAATTAATTTATATTGATAAACTATTTGCTATATAGCATTTGTGAATTGAATTTCATTATTATTAACAGGCTAAGACTGTCCGGCCATAAAAGTTACAGATAAAAGCAAAGAAAAGGGTTCATGGAGTTTGTCATATTTAAAGAATCATATTGCAAAAAGTTTGGGAGATACAAATACAATAACTGTGGTATTGGATGTTGGTGTCTTTGATCATGAACAGATCTGTTATATTATTCGTAAAGATATTGATAACTTTTGCTCAATAGAGGAGATTAGTTGTAGTTGTATTGTGTTATATATGAGGTAATGAGATATTTTTATATTTTTTGAGTTTCATATGCAATCACTAGATGTTATAAGTTTCTAATAATAACCACGGGATTGAATAATTTGATTTGTGTAGCTATTTGTACAACCAACTCAGGAAATCAAAACTACTCAACATGTATAGCTTCGTAGACCCTGCACAGATCTCTATACACTCTGGATCAGCTGGAGTACGATCAGATTTTATTGCAAAAAAATTAGAGCATTGTAATATGGATCAATTGTTTCAAGCTCTTTATAGTTTTTTAATGAAAATTGATACTTTTGATATTATGTTAATTATTGTTATTATGTTTATGAAGGAATCGCTGGTCCTTGGTGGTTATTGACCCTCGTGGGGACAAAGTATATTTTTGTGATTCTATTGGACGTTCAATTGGAAAAGAATTGAAAGGTGTTATTAATATGTAAGTATTTATTTCTTTTTAATTTTATAGTAATTTGTATGTGTTATATCATTTGAGTCTCACACTATTATTATACTTTGCTATATCAGTGCACTCAAAATATACAACGCTAAAGCTGAACGAGTTGCAGGAAAAAGACTTATTTGGGAGTCAGTTAAGGTATATTGACTTGCAAATTCTTTTTATAATTTATAAAATTAGATCTTATTTGTTTAAGTCTTATAAAAAATTTTAAATTCATCTTTCAAGTGTCCTAAGCATCCATTAGGTATTGAAAGTGGCTATTATGTCATCATGCATATGAAGGAGATCAGTGAGAATCATATCATTTCAACTGATGAAAAGGTAGGTTATTATTGCATACATGATTCATATATATAAGTAGTACTTTTTATGGTTTTAGATTTTTTTGTCATGTGTCATTTAGTGCTCTTTTCTGAGTAACTTATGTGTATATATGCAGTTTTTGAGAAGAAAACTTATAAACAAGAAGAGATTGACATTATGCGTGGAGAATGGGTCGAGTACTTGCAAGGTTTTATTTGAATAAAATTGGCACTAAATGTATTTCATATTGAAAATGTATTGAAGAAAATTGGATATTTAATTCAATGTATTTGAGATTTTTTGGAATATGTTGTATGATGACAGTATTGGATATTTATATGACAGTATTGGATATTTCAATTCAATATTTTTAGAATTTTTTTGGAATTGAAAGTATATGTTTGTATGACAGGATTGGATATTATACTATGTTTTCAATATCAAAACGTAGTCTAAATGTACATAATAGACTACATTTTCTGATGAAAAAAGTAGTCTAAATGTTGGTCCATATAGCAACCCAAGAGGGGGGGATGAATTAGGTTTTTCAAAAATTTAAACTCTTTTAAAAAATAAACCCCAGCGAAAATAAAACTTGGATTTGCACATATTAAAACAGAATATGCACAAATAGAGAATTAATGATAATGAGACAATCATGGCAAACACAGGAGATTTTATAGTGGTTCGGTGTACCTACACCTACGTCCACTCCCAAGTATCTCTTGGGTCCACACTATAATCAACCTGATTACAGCAGAGTTGTTTTGCAAGCTCACAACTCGAACTTGTTGTTTTCCCGGGTGCACAACGAACCCAGCTGGTTTTCAAGGCTCACCAGCACAAAACCTTACATCATAAGCAAACTGCTTGCACAAGGCTAACAGCCTCAAAGGAATCAATCCTCCGATTGACCCAACAAATAATAATCATTTTTACAAAACAAAGGCTCCTCCAATGAGCAAATATACCATGATAGAACACGAAATAAAGAGATAGGAATCAAAGCCTGATTTGCAGATCTTGGTGGCTTGCTTCTTCTCTTCTTTTGGATGGATCTTCCTTTAGAATGCTCTTGAAGCTCCGAAGATCAGAAAACTAGGGCTTGGTTCTTTTCTTGAGATTTCTTCAAAATGGAGCTATGAAAGCTTGGAATCTCTCTCTTTTCTTTTGGGGAATCAGTATAATCTTTCCTCTCGAATCTTCCCTCTTTTCTTTTCTGATGGATTTCAAAGATTTTTCTCTATTCTTTTCTTTTTGTCTCTCTCTTTTTCGGATGCAGCAGACCTCTTCTTATAGATCAGTTTAATCCATAAATAGTTTAAAACTATCCGTTAGAAACAAGTGTAAGAAAGATTAGATCCATAAATAGCAATAGCCGTTAGGATTAAAAAGATAAAAGTAAAGTTTAGAGTCATTCTGACAGTTCTGAAGTCGCGTCTGACATTCTGGAGTCGGCTCTAACTTTTTGGAGTCGGCTTTAAATCAAAATCCCCAAATTGCTTGAACTGGAGTCTCTCTGACTTTTCTGGGATCGACACAAAAATCTTCTGGAGTCGACTCTAACAGTTCCGGAGTCGACTCTAAGTCGTGGCCAGAAAAATCATCGTTCTGTCTTTTCTATTGGAGTCGGCTCTAACAGTCCGGGAGTCGACTCTAAGTCCATGTCATTTTTGGAGTCGACTCTACGATTCCATGTGTCGACTCTAATGTCTGAAATCTTACCTTGACATTAGATTCGAACTAGAACTTGATTTGTCTTATTATTTTGATTAATAAATCATATCATAAACTGAAAAACTTAATCAAAATCATTAGTAACATCAAATGTTATACTCAAATAGTTTTGTTAATAATCAAAATCAACAATTGGGTCAACAATCTGCCCCTTTTGATGATGACAAAAACTTTGAGTATATGCATTAAAAATTCATTTGAATTAAGAATTATAGACATTGTTAAAGCTTTAAAACTTCATAACAGAGAATTTGATGCCAATTTTTAAAATGAATCAAAAAGATACATGAGTCCTATTATAAACATCAATCAAGATGATTTAACTTTACGTAGGAAATTATTAAGCTCCCCCTGCATTGAATAACTCCCCCTATGTAAATAAACTGAAATCGATTGATACAAATTGATTAGAATTTATAAATCTCAAAATTTCTCTCCCCCTTTTAGATATGCCAAAAGATTGAAATCTTATACTCCTTTCATTATTATATCCTTATATTCTTCCATTCTTATTTCCTTTATGCATATACAATTTTCTCTTCCCCTTTTTTGTTATCAGCAATAAGGTGAATTTAAAAATAATAAGAAGGTTATCAGAGCGGGGTTGTTGGTTCATTCAATCATAAAGATGGTAATTGGTTCTCATAGACAAATTTGCAATAAAAGGATAATTGTATTTCAATGCAAGATTCATTACATGTGTCAATTCAAGTACATTCTTAGAAAAGTAACATATTCAAGTATATTCACAGTAAACCAAAATTCCTAGATACAAGCTATCAAAGTAAAGAAAGCGAGAAATCCTAAGATACAAACTAGGATAAGACAGGGTATCAAAATCTAACATGCTTGTAAACAATTTTCTTCAAATGACCAATCATTTCCATGATCTCATCTTTTTGGTCCTTCTTAAATTTTTAAGACAAGCTTCAACTTGAGCGACAGCAATATCAAGATCTTTCTTCAACTGACCATAGCATCTAAATAGACTCTTGATCCATCTGCTATCCATTCTAGTCTATCAAAAATCTTTTGAAGCTCAGATGACATGGCATTCACTGATTTATCCAAAGTAGAAACTATCATGTCAAGCTTAGCAGATATCAATTTCATTTCACTTCTCATTTCCGAATCATGCTCAGTCAGTAGGGCTCTGAGCTGATCAAGTTGCTCCTCTGAAAATCTTCTAGATACCAAAGCTGACTGATGTAGAGGTGAAGGATGAGTGCTCGGTCCAGCCTCTGAAGGTCCAGCAGTAGATGGTCCAGGAATATCCTCTGCTCTAGCCTCCTCAACTCTAACTCCCTCTGCTCTGGTCTCTTGTCCTCTTTTTATCCAAACATTATTCTCTTTTCTGAAGCCCATGCGGTGAATTGTAGAGACACTATAGTAATCAGTATGCCTTAATTTTCTTAGTGGCTCATTGTCCATTATTAGCACACCTTGGCTTCTAAAAATTAAGGTCAGAATCATACCGTATGTTAGTGTTGATCTCTTCTTAGTTGCTGCTTCTACCATATAACCAATCATCATTCTAGCTAAATTAACAGGCTTTCCAGTAATGATACAGTCCATCAATAAGATATCTCGCTCCGAGACATATTCAAACCTTTCAATTTTAGGAAACAATATTCTTTCACAAATATTATGAAGTAACCTGAGTTCCAAATTTAGTTGATTAGCCATGATTTCTTCAAACTCAGATACTTCTCTCCCTAACATCCTAGATAGGTCACCTCCTCTATCATCATGTTGATACTCAACAAGTCCAATAGTAGGCATCTCCAATAACTTTCAAGAATCTCGGCTGTGATTATCACTTTGGTTCCTCTTATAAAACTCACTAAGCCTCCCTCTCCTCTACATAAATCATTGTAAAATTCTCTCACAAGGGCAGGGTATGTAGGAACATCTAAAGAACAAACTTTCTCCCATCCCATTTCCTTCAATAATCGACCAATAGCGAAGCCCTCCGAAGCAAATAAATCAAAATCTACTTTTCTTCCAGTTGTAATGGCCTTACCCGCTAATTGATCTACCCGTGGAGAAGATGGTGAAGGTGGACAAGCATCTTGGGTGGCAGATGATGAAGATGACGAGGGTTGCCTACGAATCATCCTTTTTCTCGTGGGAACGGCCGAACTTCCAACAATCGCATACCTTTTAGGAGCTATGTGATTCTATTGGAATGAGTTATTGAGAGATTTGAGGGGTTTGGAGGGGTTGAAATCGATTTGGAACGGTTTTAGAAAGGGTTAGGAGACGATAGGATCGTTTGGGTGTCGACTCGGCCTTTTTATTTTGACCTAGTTCCTCTTAGAGTCGACTTCCGCAAAGCGAGGTGTCGGCTTCGGACTAGAAAATCTGTCAGCGCCCGAATTAGAGTCGGCTCTGCAGAAGCCGGAGTTGGCTTTAATTGCCTAGACAGAACATCAAAATATGAAGGTGTCGACTCCATAAACTGCAGGTGTCGACTCCATAATAGTTTCAGTGAAAAATTCGAATTTCAAGGATCTAAAACTAATCAAATTGATCAATAAATTCTAGATAAATATTCCTTATCAATTAGGGAAACAATGAATCAAATTTCTAGATAAATTTCCTTATTGGACATAGAGGATTTTCAAGAAATTAATGAAGTCTAGATAGTTGTTGTCCTTAAGAGTTTCAAAAAATTATTCTAAAGGGTCACAAACTCCTAATTCTCCTCTAAGATAATAAAATCTTTCCTCACTCAAAGGTTTGGTAAAAATATCAGCTAATTGATCATTAGTATTAACATATTCAAGACAAACATCATTGTTGGAAACATGTTCTCTAATGAAGTGATGTCTAATTTCTATGTGTTTAGTTCTTGAATGTTGAATTGGATTCTTAGTTAGATTGATGGCACTAGTATTATCACATTTAATAGGAATTTTATCAAGTGTGATACCATAATCTTCAAGTTATCGCTTAATCCAAAGGATTTGAGCACAGCAACTTTTAACTGCAACAACTCTGCCTCAGCAGTGGATAATGTAACCGAATTTTGCTTCTTGCTAAACCAAGAGATTAAGTGACTTCCTAAAAGTTGACATGCTCCACTTGTACTCTTTCTATCTAATTTACAACCAGCATAATCAGAATCAGAATAAGCAATCAATTTTAAGGTTGTCTCTAGAATACCATAATCCTACATTTTTAGTTCCATTTAAGTATCTAAAGATTCTTTTAACAGCAAATAAATGTGATTTCTTAGGATTAGATTGATATCTTGCACATAGACAAACAGAAAACATAATATTTGGCCTACTTGCAGTTAGGTAAAGAAGTGCAAAACAGACACTCATAGCTTCTTCTACCATGGCAGCAGAATTTATAGCATGTTATGAGGCATCCAATCATGGGATATGGCTGAAAAATTTTGATACTGGGCTACGCATATTGGAAGGAATTAAAAAACCGCTAAAGTTATTTTGTGACAATAAGCCAGCCGTATTGTATTCCAACAACAATAGGAGCTCGACCAAGTCAAAGCATATTGACATCAAGTTTCTGGTTGTAAAGAAAAGAGTACAGAGTGGTCAGATTTCTATAGAGCATATAGAGACAAACTCCATGGTTGTAGATCCCCTTACAAAGGGTGTGCCGCCCAAGGTCCTTCATGAGCATATTTCTCACATGGGCGTTATAGAGCATGACGATGCTTAGATTCAGTGGGAGTTTGTATTACTTCTATTTTATGCTTTATGTTTGGTTTGTACACACTTATGTGTTTGGATATTTTCTGATCAGAAATAAAGTATTTCATTCAGTTCAGTACACTATGTACAATTATGTTAAAGTTTTGATCTCACTCAAGTTTAAGAAGGACCAATTGAAAATAGGCATGTTAAGATTATATTACATGTAATTTTTATGCTACACATCCACATCATGATCCATATCATTCAGTTGTATCAACATACGTGACCATTGATGGGTCGAGTTATTATAGATATAACAAAGGCCGCTTTGATCCTATGTTGGTATGATTGATGGACCGGATTGGTTATAGATACATTTCAGAAATGACAGTAAAATTGAGCTCATTTGGTTATTTTTTTGCAGCATAATTATAAGGTTACACATATAGCCCAGTGGGAGATTGTTGGATTTTTAATCCAACATTGGGCTTATATGTGAAATAATTATGTGTTGCGGACTGTCAAATAAGGTTAAGCCAATTAAAAGTGATCAGCTGAGGTTTCAGTGATTTGGGCTTTAATGTATCTGATTAAGTGTGGCCCTTTAATGTGTAGAGACCTAAGGGGTTATTTTTATTTTTATGATGGGCTAAAATATAAATACCAAAGGATAATGATGAAATTATCTATATATAACGGTTATGGTCCATGGATCGCATACACGACCTTCTTCTCTGAATCGCATCATCAGAAAGAATAACCTAGAGAAAATTCTAAAGGGCCCTCTGGGAGTACGTGTTGACCTGGAAGGCCAACCGTAAGGTTCTGGAGAGCAATCAAGTAATATGGATTTAGGTACGCTTCTGTTTATCGATTATGGATTCTTGATGATTAAACATGAATGATTCTTGGGCTTCATGGTGATGATCTTTACCAAAAGGTTCGAATCTTATTTCCAACATGCATCACTCCCATTGTTTTTAATTATAAGATAATGGCTCATCAGAAGTTCTTATTGTACGTACTGCAAGCAAAGCCAGTAGATATACACGTAGTAAGAAACAACCCCCCACTAGCTAGTAGCAGGATATGCATACAGACACCAGTAGTACGTCAAAAACATATCACAGATGCTGCATATAATTAAGGAAGGCTCTTATTTATACTTGTACGTTTGAACCCCATGGATCCAACTGCAGCCCTCTCTAGTTAAGGTGGTCAGGAGATGGTGGTTTGTGAGGTGGTTTGTGAGGTCCCGGTGGCTTCACAGTCGGCGGTGGCTTCACGTATGGCTTCGGCTTAGGCTGGGGGATGTAGCCGTGGCCACTTTCGACATCCTTGGTATCGGAGACGGGCGGCAGGTGGTGGCCAGGGGGACGCTTGGGGCCAGGAGGCTTGTGCTGGTCCACAAGCTGCCGCTTCTCGTCGGCAGGAGTCGGTGGTTTGTGTTCGGGTGGCGGCAATTTAGGCACCGGAGGTTTAGACTCCGGAGTTGGTGGTTTCGGCTCCGGAGGCTTGTAGCCGGCGTCGGAGGGAATGGTGAGAACCACCACCCCTACGAGAAGAGCTAGAAGGAGGTATTTTGGCACCATGGCTTACGTTTTGGCTGGGAGGTATTTTTTGGTGGTGAGCCATCGGGTTGGGTGGTATTTATAGGCGTTGTAGGGTAAGGATTTTTTTTTTTATGTTTTTTGGGGTGTGTGGCAGCGAGCGAACGGCAGACATCTCTGACATTTTGAACCATGGCTCGCATGAAGTGCCAAGATCTAGAAGGAATGGAGAGCGACGAGAAAACAAAATCTAGGCAAGGAAAATTTTGAAGACAGATTAAGATTTGTTGGGTTCATGCAGCAGGGGACTGGTAGGAAACATGAGAGATGATTATTGTTTGATCGCGCATGCATCTTTGGGTCTCATCACCTCCACCAACTAATATGCATGACACATGATATATATATATATATATATATATATATGCGGAATGACCGAATGAAAATTAAGAACTTTAATAGCTGCAGTCCTCATCACATGAATGCACTTGTCTGGTAGGTGGGTTAATTTATTTTGTTTTGCTTCGTTCAAAGAAGATTAAAAAGTTCCGCGTTTGTTATCAGAAGTCCTCAAGGTGACCTTCTGGCGGCGGGAGGCTTTGGTACTCTTGATTCCTCTGTCCCCATGACTGAGCTTCAAGCGGCTTGGGCGGGTATTTCTTATGCTGCCCGGGTTCTTCATGCTCAGAGGCTTTATATTGAGGGCGACTCCATGTCGGTTATTTCTTGGATCCAGATGCAGAATTGCCCTCCTGCTCTTTCTAATCCTATTTTATTGGATATTTGGGCTATTTTGCGACAGATTGAATGCGTCCAGACCAGGCACATATTTCGCGAAGCCAACTCGGCTGCAGATTGGGTTGCTGCTTCTGTGGCTCGGCTTTCTGGCCCTTGGATCTTGTCTCCGGATGACCCCTGCCCTGCTCCTTTGCAACAAATTTTGTATTCTGATCTATCTGGGCTGACTTACGCTCGACTTGTGTGATCGCCCGTTTGTTTCCAAAAAAAAAAAAAAAGAAGATTAAAAAGTATTATAACGCATTCAGTCCTCTCTTAATTAAAAGACAAGATGTATATTATAAATAAGTGGCAAAGTTTCAGCGTTGGCAGTGACTTACCAGCAATGGGCATGAGCGGAAAGCTTACAATGCTTCCATTATAATACATTATCAAAAATTAAATTTTCAACCAGAGTAAAATTTTTTGACTTCACCAAAAAAATTTTGATAAAAAAATGTTATTAAAATATTTTTTTTAAAAAATTATCTTTTAAAATATATGATATTGATGACAGTTCTTCTCATAAATTCCTTGATAATTACTGAGAAATCTAAAACTTTTAGCAAGAAATTCACTAATCAAATTTTTAAGAAAATTTTTCTTACTAAAAAAATTGGCTATGATTTGAACCCATGATCAACTAATTACCCATTGCACCAATCTGATTATGATCATCGTGATTTAAACTCATAACCAACTAATTACCCATTGCACCAATCTGATTACCACTATTTAACCACTTAATAAAGGATCGTTGGCAATAAAGGGTGTAAGCTCAGGTTTTTCATAAGATTTGAACAAATTAGAGAGAGAGAAAGAAATGAAGAAATTTTTTTTGGTTTAATTAATGGTATTAAAAATTAGTACATAATATTAATTTTACTTATGACTTTTATTTTTATGCTAGTGAGAGAATATGTAAATGACATATGCTTGATATAAGATTTTAAAATAACTAAGGGATTTCTAAGAAAAAATTCCTCTCTAAATAATTTTTTATTTTTAAAAATATCTTACCAATGGATTTATCCCTTAGTAAATACCGAACTTTCCTTACAAATCTCTTGCTAAAAATTATTTAAACAATCAGTCACAGATTCCTTGCAGATTACTAAGGGATTTTTAAGGAATTTATCAAGGGATATATATTCTTAGCAAATTCCTTAGAGATTCCTTATTGAAACTAGATTTTGAATGTAATGTAAAATTCCTTGAAGATCCTTTCTAATTCCTTAGTAATTTTCTACGGGACACATCTCTTGATGATGTTCTTTGATGAAATACGTAAGAAGAGCTTTTGGTATGCAATATAATTTAAGTGAGACTATGCCTCCGTTGCGCACTAATAGCACAGGTCCAAAAATAGAGAAATTCTTGGGAAATACTTCTAGATCTTGTACATCACAATTAAAGCACATATACATGGCTCTTTTGTCGCTCATAATCGATTACGTGTATGATATGCTGATTATATGCCACTTCTAAAGAAGTTAGCGTCCAATGCGATCTTGATTATTAGAGACTCCGTGAGAGGGGGAATCATCCAAATACTCTTTTGACCATTTAAAGATCTTGCAATATGCAAATGTCTTATAGTTCAGAAGCTTGTTAGCTTAGAGCTGAAGAAAAATCGGCTAGCTGTGTTTGATATGGGGGATAAGAAGGATATCCTCTGGATATCCTCATGATATCTCTCTTTATTTGCAAAAGCTATAATTAGGAGGGATAGTTCTGAGAAAGTTTAACCAGAGGAGATAACCCATATTTAATCATAGGTTATCCTTTGAACTTATTTCTTTAGGTAGTGTTTGATATGGGGAATAAGGAAAGATATCTAGGGAATATCCTTCCTTATTCCCAAATGCTATAGCTAGAGGGGATAGATATGAAAAAGTTTAACCAAAGGGGATAACACATGTTTAACCATGGGTTATCTCCTGAACTTATTCCCTAGGGAATCCAGGAACAACTAAAGTTATCCCTTGATGGCATACTTATAATTTTAAAAAGGTACTTATTTCCTTAGCTATTCCCTGGATAAATGCTATCCTGTACATTTATCCAGGGATAGCGTTTGGACTATCAAACACAACCTTAGGGTCCCAGAAATAACTAGAGTTATCTCTTGATGACAAACTTTTATTTAAGAAAGATGATTATCTCTTGAACTATTTTTGAATAAATACTATTCTGTACACACTTATCTAGAAATAGCTTTTTATGAATCAAACATTACCTTAAAAGATCACAGGGGAAAACGGTTCGCACCGGAGTCGAAAGCAACTCTAAACCATCCTCCTCCTCCTCCTCCCTCTTCTTTCCTTCCACGTGGCAGATGCTTTCATCGTTCAAAAGGCTGCGCCAAACCTAAAGAATTCCGGTTCACAACTACTGGGCTTGGCTTCTTCGGTATATATCCTCTAATTTCTCCCTTCTTTTTCCACGTAGCAGGTGCTTTCATTGTTTTATGGATAGCGATAGCTAACCGTTCTCATTCAGAAATTCAAGTACTGGACTTGGCAGCCCGCTGGCTATAGATTTCGTTCTGCGAGGAAATGCGATTGCTTTTTGACAAGGCGCTCGCGAAACACAATTTAGTCCATCTCAGTAACAAAAAGTCAGTGATGATGGGGAAAATTATGCTACTTGGATGATGCGCTTTGAATTTCTGTATCATAAACTTGGTTCTTGTGGATGCCCTCTGTCTACATCTTACCAATACCATAAAAAAAAAAAAATCATCTCAATATACAAAAGAAAATAACAAAAAGATCCCTTCAAATTTGATTAATTTACATATAAATCTTATATAAATCTTAAAAGAATTTTTTTAAAAAAAAATTCAAAAACTACTATTTTGATATAGAAAGGCACACTCGATTTACCCCTATCATGAGATAATGTTAGTATATCATGGCTATATATGCCACAGTAATTTTTTAAGTGCAATCAAATTAAAAGCAGTTTTTGAGCGCCCGTGAGAGGAGGACATACAAAGTAATTCATTTTGATGAAAAGATTAGCACTAAATATTAAGACTATCATTTGAACCACTTGTTAAGCATTAATACAAATTAATTGGTGCTTTATAGAATATGGTAATCTTGTCTTATATATGATGTTTACTCTTTTTCTTTTGCATTTTATTTGTATTTGTTGGCCGGGGGATCACTATAGGACAATAAGCAACGTCAGATTAATGATCTTTTTGTCAAAATTGTGTGATATAACTTGAGGATGAGCTACTCCATGTCAGATTTCTCTTTTAACTAGTCAAA
Source organism: Calamus simplicifolius (assembly GCA_900491605.1). NCBI lineage: Eukaryota > Viridiplantae > Streptophyta > Magnoliopsida > Arecales > Arecaceae > Calamus > Calamus simplicifolius. Next base: position 194,516 of record UESW01004263.1, read on the forward strand.
TAAGCCCTGGTATACATAGATGACGGATGAAATTTCATGGTTTGATGGAGAGTATAGTCATGGTAATAAAATTTGTTGATAAAAAGTAAAAAAAATAAAAATAGTGGAACACTCGCGAGCGTTCGAGCGGAATGCTCATGGACGTTCGTTGAACTCACACGAGCATTTGCTCGTGTGAGTGGCTCAAGCGTTGCGCGAATGCTCGCCTAATGAGATTTCGCGAATGCGCTCGTTCATGACATTAAAAAGAACAAAAAACTCGCTTTCTAACTCATTCTCTCGCTCAATCTCTCCCAGAACGACTCACGTTCTTTGCCTCTCCCTTCATTATTTTGATCCGACTCGGTATCAATATTGTCCGTCAAGGGAAAAGGGCAGCGTCTATTACCAGTACAGAGCACCATTGGCTATTGGCCTTCACAACCTGATCATCTCTTGGCAAGACCGAGGCAGCCAAGAGAGAGAGAGAGAGAGAGAATAGAAAGAGAAAGGACTTCATTGCAGTTACGAAGAAAAAGAGCTTTCTCAACTCATTTCTTTTAAATTTAATTTTTTATTATTTATATTTATTAATCTTTTTTTATATCTAAAAGAGTTAGTGGGTTGCATCTTCACACGATTGTGCTCATGATAGAAGGTTCGAATCAAGCCGAATCATTGTATTTGAGGAACAAATCGTCAATAACCTGCATAAAGAGGCAAAAACTGATTCTTAGGGCAGTGTCTAACATGCCTCGATTCAGGCTCGAATCTCAACTTCTTTTAATTTTAATTTTTTTATGCCTTTAAATTTTTAGATTAAATTTTTAGCAATTTCTAAGAAAAGAGTTTTTGCAAGATCAAAAGTATTTTTCAATGGCTAAGGATCAATTTTTTCTTTTCACTAGAATCATATAAACCAAAGTTATCACATGCACACATTTCTTGTAGATTAAGGGTTCTATGTTTGGTTCTTATTTTTATTGATACTTTTTATAAATTCATTGTCTCCCATAATTCATGTTATAGACACTGAAAAAAAAAATTTAATGAGGTTTGCTTCAGTTTGGTGCATGTCTTGCTATGCATAATGGTGAAGCTGAAATGATTCTAACATAGTTCTAGAACATGTATTGCTCGGGGACATCATTTCCATCTGGTGTTGTATCTGGTTATAGACTCTTCAAGTCAAATGTTCCGTATGGTGATTGGAACCTCTTTTGGCAGCTTTATCATGTAAGGTTTTGACAATTCCACCTCCCACCTTGACTACATGATTTTAAGGAGGAGCTTTTGGTTGATGATTAAATTGGCGTGCCAGGTTCGCAGAAGTGTACTAAAATGTCCATTAATGCAGATGGATGAATAAGTCTGCCTTATAACCTCTGGGTGCAATTGGGGTCATAAAATTTGAAAATTTTTTAATCTTAATTTAATTCTATTTATAAAATTCAATCCTAATCCTATTTGTAAAATCTCAATTCTAATCCTATTTTTAAAATTGGATTCGGATTGAGTTTTGGGTTAGAATTCGGGTTGATGAAAAAGAAAATAACAAACTAAAATAAACAAGCTTAACATTGCATAAATAATAATATTTTTCTTCTTTTGTCGCTATATTTCTAACTATATTATATAATTTTTTATAAATAATAATATTTTCAATAATAAGGATTTTTCTTTAAAAAGAGGAAACTTGCATGTAAACTGATAAGAAAAAAGCAATAGAGAATGGCAACTTACAGTTGCTTAATAAAGTTAACTTTGACAGCATGCAATTTAGCAGGTTAAAAGAAAAGCTTTTTCTATTCTAAATTTTCTCCACTAAAGCTCGACAGTTTCTCTCTCAGTATTCCACCCAATTAGAAATGCAGAATGCTCTGGTATCCCATCATAACAAACATCACATTGAAATCTTTAGTGAAATCTTCAGCAACTTCTGTGTCTAGTCTTCTCATTGCAGAAGATGACCATTTCAAAATTATCTTAATTAAAAAATAATCAAAAGCAAGAGATTATCAATATGTCTCACTAATCGCAAGTTCTTCACCTTCCCATATTTGCTCATAGCCTACAATAAAAAAAGCCCCATCAGCCTACAAACAATGACAGACCCAAATCAAAACAAATATGTAAAAATTCAGATTTGTTTAGCAACGGTCAAGGCTCAAAATCTCACCTTTCGAAGAGTTTCTTCATCAGTCTATTGGGAGAGGTGGCCGACGAATACAGTGCAGTAAGGATCGCCAAACGGATCATCTAAAATGCATCCAAATTAGAACACAGTGGAGAAAGGGGAGAAATAGAGAAGAGAAAAGGGTTGAAGATGGAGTTACGTACAGAGGCCGACGTTGGAACAGAGGAGGGTCCGGTAGATGATGTTGTCATGGGGGAGGGTGTCGGTGCCATCGATGCTCCCTGCTTGAATCGGGAAGGAGTAACATCAACTCCTCGCCCTCCTCCCATGTCTGCCATCGCTGCAGGCGATGCCCAACATTTTAAAAGATAGAACAAGGATATAAGAGATAAAACAGGAAATTAACTGGGAATTCGTTGCTCGTCGGTGATGATCGAAAAGATCTGGCAACTCTCCTAGGTTCGACGAAGTCACGAAGGCGAGCGGCGGCAACGAAGTCACGAAGGCGAGCGGTGGCGACGAAGTCATGAAGGCGAGCGGCGGAATGAATGGGAGGCTCGGAGGCAGGACTCGAGAGCTAGGGTTGAGAAATGAGGGCGAGCGGGCTACAGGACGAGCGGAGCAGAGAATAACTTATAAGGCGGGTTCGGATTATCCCGGGTCGGGTTGACTGCAACCCGAACCGGACCGATTATAAATCAGTCTGGGTTCAATCCAGATATTTCGGGTTCGGGTTGAGGAAATGTGGGTTTGAGTACTATTGGAATTTGGGTTCAGCGGGCCGGGTTCGGGTTGAACCCAGCCCAAGTTGCACCCCTACCTCGGTCTAGTATTTAGGTTTGTTAGATACAGTTGGGTTAGTAAAATCTGTCAATAGACATACTAGACTAGCATACTAACAAGGTGGACTGTTAACGAGAATGTGGTCAAGGGACTACATACACATTCATCAGTATATATGGCCTTATGCATTGCATTTTAAAATGGTGAGCAAAAATAATCTGGCCCAGAACAGATCAGTACTTGAAACTTTATTTTGTTATGTTGGAGTCAACCAGTAGTCTAGTTTGTATTATGAAATTGTTTTTAATTAAAAATTATTGAAGAAGTCATACTTTATGCTATCAAACATTGAATCATAGCACACACAGAAAACTTAACCCAATGGTAATTTTTAACATTTATTTCTACATTTTGCTGTTATTTTAAAGGGGTCATTTGTGCCTTCTCTCTCCATCCATGTATAAGACATAGCATTAGATTTTTGTAATGTATACTTATGAAAGATTTTGTTGCAGTTACTGAATAAGGTTTTTGCAATTTAATAACATAAGTTGATTGCATATAATTTCTTTTCATGCTTTGAAATTATATAGTATGAGGAAGTTATATTTCTTTCTTTTTTTTTGTTTCAAGTCTTGATGGACTGTTCCTTATAAATATTTGTCTACTTCAATTGGTACGTTTGATTCTTGACTATTAATAAGAAAAAACTAGTGTTTGTGAAAACTAAAATCATTCCTTTTGATGGTAGCATGTGATCTGTGAAAATCTTTGGTGTGTTATGCTCATTATATGGAATGGTGACTTTGTGATTGTTTAGTTGGTTTTAGAATTAAAACATCAGGATATGCGAACCTAGAATAGAAGTCAAAACGTTTCTGGATTGTTCGTTCCTTCTAATCTTGATTTCCATGGTCTTTGGTAGCTGGTCATTGTATTTCTCTGTTACTGCAAACTTCACAATCTTTGATGGATATATATCCCTTACAACTTTCGCTTGCTTGTGATAGGATCCAGTAACTCATCTGTTTATTGACACATGCTTATTGCATTTTTCCAGGCGGGAATATATCATGACTGATGACGCCAAGTCACCTTCTTCAAACGTCAGGAAAGACGAACGTCTTCTTCGGACTCCTGCAAGAAAAGTCTCCGGAGACTAGATGTTCCGGTGGGGACCCTCCGACGCTCAAGTCAGTCACTTGGAATCAGACAAGAACCGCTCAGGGAAGGGAACTAAGACAGTTAGAGTTTTGCTAGAAGGAAGAAAGCTAGAAAACTAGAGTTCGGATCCTTACTTACAGTGCGGGCATATGTTTTTATACATGTCCAAATATCCCATCTTACTATTCCAGAAGATTACTGTCGTACCATCACTGTGCATGCCGGAGGCGTCCCACGCTACCTGCCAACATGGCATTACATGTGTCTTGCAGCCGCGGTTGTATTTGGTGCGCGCCGTTGCTTGACAGACCACGCACAGTGGCAAGTGGTAGTGCATCGTACATCGTAACGGAGCACAGTCACGCACAGGAACATACAGTGCACCATACGCCGTTATGAGGCATGGCCCTCTGTAACGGGGCGCAATCACGCACAGGAACATGCAGTGCACCATACACTGTTATGAGGCAGGCTGCAAGAAATCACGGGCGCACGGAGAATCATGTTGGCGCGCCAGGTGGCCCGGAGCTGTCATTTGGTTCGAAAGCTGGTCCGCGTGCTAATCGATAATGATGCCCGCTTACCTCGGGACCGAAGGGGGTCTCAGGGCCGAGATATGGTGACCTCACCCCGAGACCGGAGGGGGTCCTGGGGGTGAGATGGTGCTGGTGCACCCCGAGACCGGAGGGGGGTCTCGGGGTCGAGATATGGTGATCCCACCCCGAGACCGGAGGGGGATCTCGGGGTCGAGATATGGTGATCCCACCCCGAGACCGGATGGGGTCTCGGGGTGAGATAATGCTAGTGCACCCCGAGACCGAAGGGGGGTCTCGGGGTTGAGATATGGTGATCCACCCCGAGACCGGATGGGGTCTCGGGGGTGAGATGGTGCTGGTGCACCCCGAGACCGGAGGGGGGTCTCGGGGTCGAGATATGGTGATCCCACCCCGAGAGAGGGGGTCTCGGGGGTGAGATAATGCCGGTGCACCCCGAGACCGGAAGGGGGTCTCGGGGTCAAGATATGGTGATCCCACCCCGAGACCGGAGGGGGTCTCGGGGTGAGATAATGCTAGTGCATCCCGAGACAGGAGGGGGTCTCAGGGTCGAGATATGGTGATCCCACCCAGAGACCGGAGGGGGTCTCGAGGGTGAGATAATGCTAGTGCACCCCGAGACCGGAGGGGGGTCTCGGGGTCAAGACATGGTGATCCCACCCCTAGACCGGAGAGGGTCTCGGGGGTGAGATAATGCCGGTGCACCCCGAGATCGGAAGGGGGTCTCGGGGTCGAGATGTGGTGATCCCACCCCGAGACCGGAGGGGGTCTCGGGGGTGAGATAATGCTAGTGCACCCCGAGACCGAAGGGGGTCTCGGGGTCGAGATATGTGATCCCACCCCGAGACCGGAGGGGGTCTCGGGGGTGAGATAATGCTAGTGCACCCCGAGGTCGGAGGGGGGTCTCGGGGTCGAGATATGGTGATCCCACCCCGAGGCCGGAGGGGGTCTCGGGGGTGAGATAATGCTAGTGCACCCCGAGACCGGAGGGGGGTCTCGGGGTCGAGACATGGTGATCCCACCCCGAGACCGGGGGGTCTCGGTGGTGAGATAATGCCGGTGCACCTCGAGACCGGAAGGGGGTCTCGGGGTCAAGATATGGTGATCCCACCCAGAGACCGGAGGGGGTCTCGGGGGTGAGATAATGCTAGTGCACCCCGAGACTGGAGGAGGTCTCGGGGTCGAGAGATGGTGATCTTCGTTAGCTGCTATTACCTTTTATTCTAACGACGCTGGATCAGTCATATCAGATGCCCCCTCACCCCTGAGGCGAAGCGGGCTCCACTGGCGAGACGAAAGGGGTGCTATCTCCCATGTGGCTGATTCCTGTCCACATCTTTATGCGGGTGACATGGGGAATGTGAAGAGATGGCCGCTTTCGTACACTGTGCCTGCCACGATCGACCTCGAGGTGAGGTTAGCTCTTCGAAGTCCGCGTGAAAAGCTGCATCATCATTACCTCTCATAGCGGCGACGTCAGCGAAGTCCTATCATTGGCCGGAGGCATACCGCATCATGCGCTGGGCAACCATCGAGGCAAACCAGCCTATGGCAGGGGTCCAGGTGGCTGACGAGACGAGGTGAGACAATTTGAAAACCAATAAAACTTGAATGGGGGAATGAATCTGGCCTCAACACTGCTGCTGTCATCGTCCTCCTCCGAGCCTGCGCTTTGGCCTCCCCTGCAACCCATGAGTTCTCCCTCCTGGACCTCGGAGGATGATTCGAGAATCGTTCTCCCTCTGAGAGGCACTATACCTCTCCCGCACCTTCTCCTTCTCCTCCGCTTGAGTGGTCCACTGATTCAGAGGACCGCGTCCCCCTAGCCCGGCGACGTGTCGCCGGTGGAGCCCCATCGAGGAGCTGCCGGTCGGAGGCCGGCACCTCCTCGAGGGTGGAGGGGTCCCCGGAGGGGACTGCCTCCACGGTAACAGGTCTGAATTTGGCAAAAACTGGGCCCGTTACCAGATTCCCCGGGACGTTGAGCTTTTTCTGCCGACTCCCGATGATAGGGTCATCTCCTCCCGACCCGGTCAGGTGGCCCTTTATGAGATTTTCTGAAGGCAGGTCTCTGTCCACCCTTTCCCCCCTTTTTCATCAATATTCTTGACTACTACTCCTTGACTCCATCCCAACTGGTCCCAAATTCCTACCATGTCGTTAGCGCCTTTGTCATTCTCTGCCATCATCTAGGTATCACCCCTCGAATCTCTCTTTTCCGATCCTTCTATATCCTCCGGTCCCAGAAGGGTTGGTGGCTGTTCCAGCCCCGACCCAATCGAGTCCTCAAACTTTTTCTTCTGTCTTCAATCAAGGGATGGAAATCCTGATTCTTTTTCGCTGACCTTGACCAAGTTAGGCCCCGGTGGGGAGATCCCAACCTCCGAGGGAACGCGAACTCCACCATCCATCCTGGGGATCGGGAGGCATCGGGTCAATTATTGGCTGCCGAGATCCCTCTGTACACCTTGCTCTTGATGAAAGATAATCTCGAATCGGTGGGTCTTATCTCCCACCGGGGTAAGCCATTTCCACTCTTAGCCAAAAATTTGCCTGCTTCTCCTCTTTTTTTTTGACTTTGACTGATGTCGCGCAGCTATGAAGATACCGAAAGAGAAGCTCCTGAGGGTCGTCTCTAAAAAGAGGGCCTGGGAGGGGCCACCTGGAGGCCAGCGAGCTTCAGCCCCAAAACGCCCGACGGCTCGGGCTTCCCAACCACCGGCACCACAAGATCCCCCGGCTGCTCCAGAAGTTGATCTCACAACCGACACCCCGCCAGAGATGGCGGTGACCGCGAGAGTCCCAATCGAGCAGCCAGTCGCAGAGGAGCCGGTAGCGGCAGAGGAGCCCATAGTGGCTAAATAGCTTTCCGCCCCTAGCGAACCGACTCCACCGGAGGCTACCATGGATTGGGGCGAGGGGCCATCAAGGGTCGCGAGCCCACCCCCCGAGAGGTCGCTTAGGAACAGCCCGCGCGCCGAGCCAGAGACTGCCGAGATAGCCGAACGGAGTGGGGGCAAGCCAGGGCTGTCCCAGGACTCCTTGAACGATGGCCACTGGGCTGAGCGGGTCCTTGCCCTAGTTTTTATGCCTGAGATCCTGAAGGAACTCAGCCACCAGAAGGTGAGCACATTCTTCCGAGATTCCTACGCGGCCGTCGTCAGGGAAAGCGGTCTTTTCACCTTTTGCCTTCATCATATCTTTATCTTTTCTTTCTGCTAACCTGGAACTTACGCATGTAGCTTGCACACTCCCTGAGGGCCGCCAGGGAGGTAATCCATGGTGGGAAGGCCCTTCTGCGGGAGGTGCAAAAGGAGGCTGAGGACGCTCAGTGCCACGCGGAGGCGGCCGAAGAGGCACTGGAGTTGGCCAAAAGCGCTGGGCAAGTGAAACCAAGGACGCTGAGAGCCGAGCGGAGGCTGATGCCAACCATGTGCGCGCGGCACTCCACCAAATGACGGAGGCCAAGAACGCTGTGATGGCCAGAGATCTACACATCTCTGAGCTGACCTTGGCCCTTCAGGAGGCCGAGGGTCAGGCGGTTGCGGCGGAAGAAAAAGTGAAGGCTGCGGAGGAAGAAACGAAGGCCGCGAAGGAAGAGGCGCGGGCGGCGAAGGAGGAAGCAAGCCAATCCGGGGAGGAGGCGAGCCGCGCCCGGGAGGCCGAGAGGGCTGCAGTGGCAACCCTCGCCTGGAGGAGAAGTCTCGGGCCGCTGAGGTGGAAGCTGCCATCGTGGCAGGACTGCCGGGATTATAGAAGAGTACAAAGCGTATGAACGCTTTGCGGATGATCTGGCGGAGGCCTCGGTGGCGGTGTTCCTTAGGGGTTCCAGCATGGAAAGGAAAAGATTGCCAGAGACTTGGATGTCCCCTAGGCCCTGGAAATCGAACCGGACCACCTCTCGGATGCGGCCCCTTCCGACGATGAGCCAGCTCCAACCGAACCGTGAACTTGTATTTTTGTTTTTGCAAGTCAGACAACGTCGGCATTTTGTAATCCCTTCAAATTAATGAAATACTTTTTTTCAGAATACATTGTCTATTTGTGACTCTTACCCTGAATTCATTGGTTGACAATGCGCGGCCCCATGGTCCCATTAGTCCCGCTAGTGCCAGGGGATAACTCTCAACTCATACGAGCTATTTCATCTTAGCCATCTAGGACCGAAACTTGGGGCCAGAAAGGATAGGTTTCTTGGGGTTGAAACGCCGGTAGTTGGAGGTTGAGGTAGGCGGGTTCCTCAAGACCGACGGTGCACTGCTCTGCCAGGAGTATGTCGGGCCTTGCGCTAGGTAGGCATGTAGTTTTTGGTGCCGACGGGGGTTGGACTTTATCTGTTCGGTGGGACTTTATGTGCCATCGGGTGTCGGGCTTTATGTGCCGTCGGGTGTCAGGATTTATGTGTCGTCGGGTGTCGGACTTTATGTGCCATCGGGTGTCGGGCTTTATGCCTGGCTGGTGCAGGGCTTTGAATGCCGACGGGTGTCGGGCTTTATAACTGGCTGGCCCAGGGCTTTAAGTGCCGACGGGTATCGGGCTTCATGCCCGGCTAGTGCAGGGCTTTGAGTGCCGACGGGTGTCGGGCTTTATGCCTGGCTGGCCCAGGGCTTTAAGTGCCGACAGGTGTCGGGCTTTATGCTTGGCTGGTGCAGGGCTTTGAGTGCCGACGGGTGTCGGGCTTTATGCCTAGCTAGCCCAGGGCTTTAAGTGCCGATGAGTGTCGGGCTTCATGCCTGGCTAGTGCAGGGCTTTCAGTGCCAACGGGTGTCGGGCTTTATGCCTGGTTGGCCCAGGGCTTTAAGTGCCGACGGGTGTGGGATTTATGCCTGGCTAGCCCAGGGCTTTAAGTGCCGATGGGTCTCGGGCTTCATGCCTGGTTGGTGCAGGGCTTTGAGTGCCGACGGATGTCGGGCTTTATGCCTGGCTGGCCCAGGGCTTTAAGTGCCGACGAGTGTCGGCTTTATGTCTGGCTGGCCCATGGCTTTAGGTGCCGACGGTGTCGGGCTTTATGCCTGGCTAGCCCAGGGCTTTAAGTGCCGACGGGTATCGGGTTTTTTTCCTGGCTGGTGCAGGGCTTTGAGTGCCGATGGGTGTCGGGCTTTATGCCTGGCTGGCCTAGGGCTTTGAGTGCCAACGGATGTCGGGCTTTATGCCTGGCTGGCCCAGGGCTTTAGGTGCCGACGAGTGTCAGGCTTCATGCCTGGCTGGCCTAGGGCTTTAAGTGCCGATGGGTGTCGGGCTTTTTGCCTGGCTGGTGCAGGGATTTGAGTCGATGGGTGTCGGGCTTTATGCCTAGCTGGCCCAGGGCTTTGAGTGCCGACGGGTGTCGGGCTTTATGCCTGGCTGGCCCAAGGCTTTAGGTGCCGACGGGTGTCGGGCTTCATGCCTCGCTGGGGCAGGGCTTTGAGTGCCGATGGGTGTCGGGCTTTATGCCTGGCTGGCCCAGGGCTTTAAGTGCTGATGGGCATCGGGCTTTATGCCTGGCTGGCCCAGGCTTTAAGTGCCGACGAGCGTCGGACTTTATGCCTGGCTGGCCCAGGGCTTTAGGTGCCGACGAGTGTCGGGCTTCATGCCTAGCTGGTGCAGGGCTTTGAGTGCCGACGGGTGTCGGGCTTTATGCCTGGCTGGTGCAGGGCTTTAAGTGAAAAGAACTCAGGAGCTAAAATTAAAATTTGTTAATATAAAATGAGAGGTGAAAACCCAAATGCATACATGCACGGTATTTGATGTGAGAGGAGGAATGCGTTACTAATAGTACCGGCGAAGGTTATCTGCATTCCATATCCTAGGGAGTGGCTTCCCATCGAGCTCTTCAATTTTGTAAGCTCTATGGCGAAGTGTCTCGGCGATCCGATAGGGTCCTTCCCAATTTGGAGCTAGCTTGCCTCCCTCTGCCGGCTTCGAGACCTCAGCCCGTCGAAGGATCAGGTCCCCTGGTAAGAAAGTCCTGGGGTGCACACGGGCATTGTAATATTTGGCGGCCTGTTGCCGGTAGACCGCCATCCGAAGTCGCACTCGGTCTCACACCTCCTCCACCAGGTCGAGGTTGGCTCGCAGCTGGTCTGGGTTACCTTCCTCGTTGTATGATTCCATCCGAGGGCTTGGTGAGCCAACCTCCACCGGGATGACGGCTTCGGATCCAAAGACCAAGCTGAATGGGGTCTCGCCGGTGGGGGGCTTGCGGCGTTGTGTGGTAGGCCCACAGCACGTTAGGGAGCTCCTCCACCCATCGCCCTTTATAGTCATTTAGTCAAGATCTCAGCCCTTGGAGAATGATCCGATTAGTCACCTCGGCCGCCCGTTGGTCTGATGGTGCCCGACGGAAGTAAACCTCTGACGGATGCCCAGCTCAGAGCAGAACTCCCGGAAGGGCGCGTTGTCAAACTGCCGACCGTTATCAGTGACCAGGGTGTGCGGTAGCCCGAACCGACATATGATGGACTTCCAAAAGAAGGATCTCACTTTGCTCTATGTGATCTTGGCAAGGGCCTCGGCTTCAACCCACTTAGTGAAGTGATCCACGGCCACCAAGAGGAACTTTCGTGTTTGAAGGCCGGGGGAAATGGTCCCAGGATATCCATACCCCACTGAGCGAAGGGCCAGGGTGCCACTAAGGGGGTTAACTGAGACATCGGCTGTCGCTGGATATTAGCGTAACGCTGACAGCTATCACATCTCTTAATGAGCTCGGCCGCGTCCTCCTTCATTGTTAGCCAGAAGTACCCTGCCGTAGGGCCTTGTAAACTAGGGCTCTGCCCCCCAGATGACTCCCACAGATGCCTTCATGGATTTCCCGGAGGATGTAATCTGATTCAGCCAGTCCCATGCACCTGAGGACCGGGTATGAGAATGATCTCCGATAAAGCTTCCCGTCCATCATCAAGAATCTCAGGGCCCTCTGCCTGAGTAGCCTGGCCTTAGCGGGGTTCTCTGGGAGAGTACCATCGGTTAGATATCGGATGTAGGCATCTATTCAGGAGGGCTCTTGCTCCACCGGCAACGCTTCATCCGTGACTTCAATGCTTGGGGTTTGTAGGTGCTCCACATATGTTCTTCCCAGCGTCCCGTCGGCCGAAGTGGCCAAAGGGACAATGCATCGGCTCTGGCATTCTCCACTCGAGGAATGTAGCTGACACGAAAGTAAGAGAAACGAGAGGCTTGGGATTGCACCTTGCTCAAATATCGGGACATGATCGGGTCCCTAGCTTCATACTCCCCAGCATCTGCCCAGAAACAAGCTAAGAGTCCATGAAGGCCCTCAAACGCCCCGCGCCTAACTCCTCAGCCAACCTCATCCCTGCTAGCAAAGCTTCATACTCCGCCTGGTTGTTGGTTGCCGGGAACTGGAATCTGAGAGCATACTCCACTGCATCCCCTTCAGGGCTCGCAAGAATGAATCCAGCTCCGCTTCCTTGAGAATTGGCGGCTCCATCTACATGCAGAATCCAGTCCTCCTTTTCTGCCTCCTCGGTCAAGGGAAGGTCTACACACTCCTCCGGGCGTACCCCCTCCACACCTCTCTCGATCCAGGAACACTCAACCAAGAAATCAGCTAACACCTGAGACTTCATGGCCGACCTTGGCTGGATGGATAGGTCAAACTCACTTAGTTTAATGGCCTATTTGGCTAGCCAACCAGAGGTGTCGGGGCGAGACAAGATGGCCCGAGAGGTTGGTCTGTGAGCACCACGATGGGATGAGCTTGAAAGTAAGGTCGGAAGCATTGAGCAGAGACCACCAGGTGAAAATAATCTTCTCGGTTCTAGAGTATCTGGTCTCGGCATCATGAAGTACCTTGCTGGTGTAATAGATTGGCTTCTAGACCCCATCAACATCCATGCGCACGAGCACAGAGCTGACAGCTTCAGGGGAGGCTGCAAGATATAAGAAAAGCTCCTCTCCATTCTTAGGCTTGGACAACAGCGGGGGAGTGGATAGAAACTACTTCAACTCCTCGAAGGCACCCTGACACTCATTTGTCCACTCGAAGCCATTGACCTTGCGCAGCGCCTTAAAGAAGGGCAGGCACCTTTCTGCCAATCTTGACATGAAACGACTCAAAGCCGCCACCCTCCCAGTCAGGCGTTGCACCTCTTTCTTGTTAGCTGGGGGCCTCATCTCCAAGATAGCCCTGATCTTGTCAGGGTTGGCTTCAATCCCTCGCTGGGTTACCATAAAACCCATAAACTTGCATGTTGCCACTCCAAAGGCACACTTATGGGGTTAAGCCTCATCCGATACCGGCGCAGGTTATTGAAGGTCTCCTCGAGGTCGGCGACATGGTCAGCTGCACTGATGCTCTTGGTTAGCATATTGTCTACATACACCTCCATCTTACGCCCTATCTGGTCCTCAAAGACCTTATTCATTAACCTTTGATAGGTGGCCCCGGCATTTTTCAACCCAAATGGCATCACCTTATAACAGTAAATCCCCTTTTCTGTAATAAAGAGGTGGCTTCTTCATTCGTCGGGTTCATCCTAATCTGATTATCCTGAGAACGCATCCATGAAGCTAAGGGTTTCATGCCCGGACGTGGCGTCCACCAGCTGGTCGATCCGGGGCAGCGGGAAGCTGTCCTTGGGGTACGCCTTATTGAGGTCGGTGAAGTCCATGCACATCCTCCAACTCCCGCTGGCCTTGCGAACCATCATGACATTCGCCAGCCAGTCCGGGTAATGCACCTCGCAGATATGACCGGCCGCCAGCAGCTTCCGCACCTCTTCATCCATGGCCTTTTGTCGGTCGGGGGCAAAACTCCTTTTCTTCTGCCGGATAGGTCGGCACCCCACCCAAATATTGAGTTGGTGGGTAATCACCTCCTCTAGAATCCCCGACATGTTGGACGCCGACCAGGCGAAGATGACCGCATTAGCTCGCAGAAAGGTGAGGAGTCGGTCACGAGCCTCCTCTAGGAGTAGGGCTCCAATCCGGACTGCTCTTGCTGGGTCCTCCCTGAGGGGGAAGGTAAGCAGTCGCTCGGCCGGCTCTCCCTTCCCTCAGGTCTTGGGGGTCCAGTGTCTTAGGTACCGGTGCGGGTGCCGCCCCCTGCGGACTAGGGGCCAAATGGTAGCAAAGTGTAGGTGGATTCTGCTCTCCCCGCATCTCTCCGACTTCGTTGCTGGTGGGAAACCTCACGAGGAGCCTCTTAGTGGATATGATGGCATCCAAGAGATTGAGCCCGGGCCTCCTGAGGATCGTTGTATGCGAGGGGCACGCAAACCACCAAGAACTTCATGAAAATAGTGCTTTGACACGGGGGTGTGTCAGCCATCACAGGGAGAGTGACCTCCCCCTCAACCTTTACGGAATCTCATAAATCCCATCAGAGGCGTGGCGATAGGCCGGAGTAGATCAGGTGACAAGTTCATGCAAACAAAAGCGTCGTAGTTCAAAACATCCACAAAACTCCCACTATCAACTAGAATTCTTTTTACAGGATGTTTAGCGATCGTCATGGACACGACAATGCTATTATCATTTTTGTTCACTACCACATCTAAGTCCTTTTCAAAGAAAGGAATTACAGACTCCGACTCCCCCTCCCCTCTCGGCCTCTTCGACGGGCCTCCTGCCCCCTAGGAAATCATTGCTACCGTCTTCTTCGTTGGGGCATTGTCGATCACCGCGGCGGGGGCGCTGACGGGCCAGGAGCTCCTGGGTTGTTCCTCTGGACGAACTTTCCAGGTGGCCCGCTGGATAAGGTCTTCAATAGCCTTCTTCAGTTGGCGACACTCGTCGGTGTCGTGACCATGATCCCGGTGGTAGCGGCAGTAGAGGTTCTTGTTGCGAGGGATCTTCTGGTTCATTGGAGGAGGGCACTGCAGATAGGACTCCCCTTCAATCTCGAGCAAAATCTGAGATATCGGGGCGAGCAGTGGGGTGTAGGGTCCGTTTCTTGGTGCAGGGGCTCGAGGGTGGTTGTCTGGCCGGCGAGGAGGCTCAGGTCTCCTAGGGCAAGCTTCAGCAGGTTCCGGTCGGGCCAGCTTCTTTGGGACGTTCCCACCAGCCTCACGCGGGAAAAGTCGGCCTCGTCTGCCCGAATGTACTTCTGGGCCCAGATCAGAAGCTCGGCGTAGGAACCCGGCGGCTTCTTGTCGAGGGAGTACTCGAAGCGAGATGGGCGGAGCCCCCGCTTCAGGGCCAAGGTGGCCACCGAGACTTCAAGGTTGTAGACCTCCAGAGCTGCCTCTTTAAACCGAGCGACGTAGTCCCGCAGGGACTCACCGCTCTTCTGCTGGATGGCGAAGAGGTTGTCTGCCACCCTTGGAATCTTCTGGTAGGCATCAAAATGGGCCAAGAAAGCCCTCTCCAACTGGCGGAAGGAATCCATGCTTCGTGGCGCCAGACGGGAGTACCAAGCTCGGGCGGCCTTCTTCAGGGTGGCCAGGAAGGCAATGCACATGAGTGAGTCAGTGGCCCGCTAGACTTGCATGAGAACTTTATAGCTTTCCAAGTGGTCCAGGGGGTCTGTGGTCCTGTCATATGGATCTAGCTGGGGAAGGCGGAACCTGATGGAGATGGGCTCCTCCATGATGCGGTGAGATAAGGGACGCCGGCTGTCGTAGTCCATTTCTGGCAGGTGGGTGATCTGACGGCTAAGCTCCTCTAGCCTCTGATTATATTCATCGAGTTGACGCTCGGCTCGGCGAGGCATCCGGCCATCAAAAGAGCCCTCCCTCGAAGATTCGAAGATGGAGAACGGGGACGGCGATGCCGGTGGGGGCGCTCCGCCTCCTTCCCGTGCCGCCACTTAGGAGAGACACTAGCATGGCGGGAGGGAGACCGGTATCTCTTAGAGGCTTCGCGGTGGTGAGGCTTGGGTGGAGATCGATGGTGGCGATCCCCAGGCACTGGCGATCTCCTCCGAGAGGAATGCTAGCTGGATTGCACCACCCCTGGGACAGATGGATTCGGCTCCGGATGCTGCGCTGCCGCCTGCTGATGCTGCAGGCCCTGAACCACCGCTGCCAAAGACTAGACTTGCGTGGCCAGGGCAGTGAATCGATCATTTTGGAACTGTTGCAGAGGAGGCGCGGGATATCGACCTGAGGAGCGGAAGGCCCCGACTCCCGGGGGCACAGCGGCTCTGGAATACTGGCTGCGAGAGCCGAGGGGCCTCCACAGGTGGACCGGCCCCGCGGCGCTGCCCCCAGCGCAACCGGCAGAAACTCCCTTCGTTCGGGTCATCACCATGGCTTCAAGAGCTTGAAGAGAGGAAATGTAGATTGCTTGTTCGATGTCTTTCTCTTTCCTCCTCCTACCTGGCGCGCCAATCTGATGACGTCAAGTCACCTTCTTCAAACGTCGGGGAAGACAGACGTCCTTCTCTCTGGACCCCTGCAAGAAAAGTCCCCGAAAACCGGATGTTTCGGTGGGGACCCTCCGATGCTCAAGTCAGTCACTTAGGATCAGATAAGAACCGCTCAGCGGAAGGGAGCCGAGACAGTTAGGGTTTTGCTAGGAGGAAGAAAGCTAGAAAACCAGAGTTCGGATCCTTACTTACAGTGCGGGCGCGTGTTTTTATACCTATCCGAATATCCTGTCTTACTGTTCTGGAAGATTACTGTCGTACCATCACTGTGCGTGCTGGAGGCGTCCCGCGCTACCTGCCAACATGGCATTATATGTGTCTTGCAGCTGCGGATGTATTTGGTGTGCGCCGTTGCTTGACATGACCGCGCACAGTGGCAAGTGGTAGTGCATCATACGCCGTAATGGAGCACAGTCACACACAGGAACATGCAGTACACCATACGCGTTATGAGGCATGGCCCTCTGTAACGGGGCGCAATCACGCACAGGAACATGCAGTGCACCATACACTGTTATGAGGCATGGCTTCAAGAAATCACGGGCGCACGGAGAATCACGTGGGCGCGCCAGGTGGCCCGGAGCTGTCATTTGGTTCGAAAGCTGGTCCGCGTGCTAATCGATAATGATGCCCGCTTACCTCGGGACCGAAGGGGGTCTCAGGGCCGAGATATGGTGACCTCACCCCGAGACCGGAGGGGGTCCTGGGGGTGAGATGGTGCTGGTGCACCCCAGACCGGAGGGGTCCTGGGGGTGAGATGGTGCTAGTGCACCCCGAGACCGGATGGGGTCTCGGGGGTGAGATAATGCTAGTGCACCCCGAGACCGAAGGGGGGTCTCGGGGTCGAGATATGGTGATCCCACCCCAAGACCGGATGGGGTCTCGGGGGTAAGATAATGCTAGTGCACCCTGAGACCGGAGGAGGGTCTCGGGTCGAGATATGGTGATCCCACCCCTAGACGGATGAGGTTTCGGGGGTGAGATAATGCTAGTGCACCCCGAGACCGGAGGGGGGTCTCGGGGTCAAGACATGGTGATCCCACCCCGAGACCAGAGAGGGTCTCGGGGGTGAGATAATGCCGGTGCACCCGAGATCGAAAGGGGGTCTCGGGGTCGAGATGTGGTGATCCCACCCCGAGACCGGAGGGTCTCGGGGGTGAGATAATGCTAGTGCACCCCAAGACCGGAGGGGGGTCTCGAGGTCGAGATATGGTGATCCCACCCCGAGGCCGAGGGGGTCTCGGGGTGAGATAATGCTAGTGCACCCCGAGACCGGAGGGGGGTCTCAGGGTCGAGATATGGTGATCCCACCCGAGACCGGAGGGGGGTCTCAGGGTCGAGATATGGTGATCCCACCCCGAGGCTGGAGGGGGTCTTGGGGTTGAGATAATGCTAGTGCACCCCGAGACCGGAGGGGGGTCTCGGGGGTGAGATAATGCCGGTGCACCTCGAGACCGGAAGGAGGTCTCGGGGTCAAGATATGGTGATCCCACCCCGAGACCGGAGGATGTCTCGGGATCGAGAGATGGTGATCTCCGTTAGCTGTTGTTACCTTTTATTCTAACGACGCTGGATCAGCCATATCAATGACTTCATAAGATATAGATTTTCTTGTGAAGATGTTTCATATTAGGAGAAATAAAGCCATGTAAAGGAGAAATTGTTTGACTATTTCTCCCTGAATGGATATTTGTTTTAAGCTTTCTATTGGTCCAACTGAAATGATTCTGATTGTAGCACTCATCTCTTGTTTACAACAAAATGATATTATTATAAAACACCCATGGTCGCATTAATCTCTTTAATGGAAATGCAAAGCTAAGAACTATATCTGTGTATTGTAGCATGCCAA
Organism: Calamus simplicifolius; assembly: GCA_900491605.1. NCBI lineage: Eukaryota > Viridiplantae > Streptophyta > Magnoliopsida > Arecales > Arecaceae > Calamus > Calamus simplicifolius. The sequence goes on from UESW01004263.1 coordinate 212,299, forward strand.
CTGATATTACTTGCTTTAGGTCATATTTACGGACACCATAAATTATAAGGAATATATAACAGCACCATGCTGATAAGCCTAAAAACCAGTATGTAGGAAAAGGATATGGAACGGTGCTTGCTTATCATATTTCATGCTACAAGTGATCCTTAGACTACAATTTTATATAACTAAGCAATGATGTTCTTGGACTTTACATGATGTTATGCTATTTATGGCAGAAAGTGAACTAGCAACATTTCATTAGTTTATTTTGCTAGTACTTACAATTATATTTGCATGTTTTACTAAATGATGCTTTTGAATATTACATCGATGATGATTATTTATCTTCATTTTGTGCAATTATCATTCTTTAATAGTTTGAATAAAGCTTATTCTTTATGGCTATGATAATCCATTTCAGAAGCAAGCACATTACTGTTCAAAATGTATCTTTATATAAATCTCTAATTTGAGGTCTAGTCCAAAACAATATTATCTTCTTGGAATTTATCAAATCTGAGAAGAATTTGGCAAATCAATTAACCAAAAAATTATATAGGAGTGGAGTCCTAGATTCATCAAGGGCGATGGGGGCTTAAGCCCATTATTTGATCACTAGCAGTAGATACCCAACCTCTGTGATTAGAAATCCCATGAAGTAGGTTCAATATGATAGAAATGAAGCTAATTGAGTGATCATGTTAAAGCATAATTTTTTAAAAAATAAAAATTCATCCCATCCCTATGATAAGTGTTCTTATAAAGTGACAAAAAAATCTGTGTAAGGTTGAGTTATACTCTTAATGGATCTAAGATAGGTTATCTGTAGAGTATTAGTCACAAATAACCTTAGAGGATTCATCTATATGAGGATCATCATATTAGACTGTTAGGGAGATTGTTGAGAAATTGTTGCCCCAATTTTATTGATTTTGATGATTACCAAAAGCCATGAGTATATTAAAAGATGCAATGAATTTATTTACATGAGCAATGAATTTATTTATCATAATCAATGAGTATGTTAAGTATGACTATAATCAATTGGAAAGTAGCTTCAAGCTCCATGTTTAAGCTTTCAAAAAGAAATTTTTATACTTCATATTTCAATCAATGAGTTTTTGGAACATATCTTGAATTGATTCTAATGTCAAATTTATTATATTCAAGTCAAAAATTGATTTAAAATTAATCTGGAACGAATTTCAAAGTCAATCAGAAAATTCTCTGATTTTTGATACGTTCCGGAGCCGACTCTAGAGTTTCAGAGTCGACTCCACTCAGTATACAGAGATTCCTGATTTTCTCGAGTCGACCCCCGATATTGTCGAGCCGACTCCATGACTGTAAGAGTCGACTCCGCTCAGACTCCAGAGAGTTATTTTTCTGAGCACTTCTCGAGTCGACCCCTTGCTTTTCATGAGTCGACCCCCGACTGTCAGGAGCCGACACCTTATTTTTCTTGAGTCGACCCCTTAACTATCTGAATGTTTCTATTTTTGGCATCGCGTCTTCGAGCCGACTCGCCTAAAGTTGGAGCCGACTCCAACAAATCTGGGCGTGACTTTTTCTGAATGCCAACAGCGCCAACGGTAATATTTTTCAATAACGGCTATATTTCTTTGTTTCTAACGGCTATATTTTTGCAGAGTCTATAAATAGAGAGGCCGTTTTCAAATCAAAAATATACATATATAGATCAAGAGAGAAAGAAAAAAGAAAAATCTTTCAGAAAGAGGAAAAACAGAGCGTCATTTGAAAAATCCGAGATTCAAAAATAGAGTGAAAGAGAAGGAGTGAAATCAAAGGAGACTTCATCTGTGCTCAAGTTCATCAATCCAAGAAAGTCTAGAAGAAAATCCAAGAGCCATTCAAGATCAAATCAAGAGATTTTCAACATTCAAAGAAAGGGAGAAAAAGTTCAAATCAACTCCAACATTCAATCCGTGAAGAATCTGAGCTGAGGCCCGATTCCACACTTCAAAGGAGTTGAGGAAAAGAAGAAAAGAAGAAAAGCCTGCACTCAAATCGAATCTAAACAGGCCCTTCTAAACTTTGCTTTTATTTTGAAATATCTGCTCAAAAGGAGCTGTTTTGTACTAAACTCATATTTTTATCTTGTGGTTTGCTAATTCAATCAGTGGATTGAATTAGTGGAGGTAGTTTACCTCGGCACAAGCTAAGGATAGCTTGTGTGTTGGGTTTTGTGCTGGTGAGCCCGTGTAAAACCGGCTGGGTTCGTTGTGATCCCGGGAAAACAACAAGTTTGGGTTGTGAGCTTGTAAAACAACTCGACTGTAATCGAGGAGATTATAGTGTGGACCCAAGTGGAGCTTGGGAGTGGACGTAGGTGTTGGATACACCGAACCACTATAAAATCTTTGTGTTTGCCGTGTTTATTTGTCTCTCTCTCTTGCTATTGTGCTTTAACTTGAATTAATTGTGTATATCCTCTCATCAATAGTTTAAATTATTTAAAAGGCTTAATTTTTAAAGAACCCAATTCACCCCCCCTCTTGGGTTGCCATCTGGGCCAACAATTGGTATCAGAGCTTGTGCTCATTTGTTTTTGATTGATCACACGATCAAGAGCGAAAGATCCAAATGGCAACACAAGCCAGCTCGAGTTTTGCTGAGGGCCATTCTACAAATAGACCACCCTTATTTAATGGTTCCAACTATTCATATTGGAAAGCAAGAATGAGGATATTCATTCAAGCTTCAGATTATGAATTGTGGAGTGTCATAATTAATGGACCTAGTACACCCACACACTTAGTTGATGGTTCTATAGTTCCTAAGCCCGAAAGGGATTGGAATGAAAATGATAGGAAGATGGCTCAGCTTAATGCAAAAGCCATGAATTTTATATTGTTCTCTTGATGCTAATGAATTTAATCGTATCTCTACCTGTAATTCCGCTAAAGAGATATGGGATAGATTAGAGGTTACCCATGAGGGAACCAACCAAGTTAAAGAATCTAAGATTAATATACTTGTGCATAAATATGAATTGTTTAGCATGGAACAATCTGAAACCATAACATGCATGTATACTAGATTTACTGATATTGTTAATGGTTTGAAGAGTCTTGGAAAAACCTATACTAATGCTGATTTGGTTCGCAAAATTCTTAGGTCACTACCAAGATCATGGGAAGCCAAAATGACAGCCATTCAAGAAGCCAAAGATCTAAACACTTTACCTTTGGAAGAGCTTCTTGGATCCCTTATGACCCATGAATTGACAATGAAGCAACATGTGGAGGAGGATAGCAAAAGAAGAAGACAATTGCCCTCAAGGCTGCAAAGTTGAAGATAGCAGCAGCGATGATGAGGATGATGATGAAGACACAGCTCTTCTAGCAAGAAAATTTAAGAAATTTATGAGGAGAAAGAAACCCTTCCACAAAAAGAAATTTGGAAATAAGATGGAAGGAGAAAAGGAAAAAGATAAGGACAAGGACAAAGAGAAAGACCCCTTGATCTGTTATGAATGTAAGAAACCGGGGCATTATAGATATGATTGTCCGCAATTGAAAAAGACTTTCAAGAAAAAGAAGAAAGCGTATGTTGCAACTTGGAGCGACAGTGATGAATCTTCTTCCGAAGAAGAAGAACAAAAAGAGGTTGCCAACATTTGTTTTATGGCGAACGACGACGACGAGGTAAGTTCTGAAAACCCTTGTGATGATTTTGCTTTTGATGAATTATTTGAAGCCTTCAATGAACTTGTAGATGATTTTAAAATTTTGAAAAAGAAATATAAATCTCTGAAAACTGAAAACATAAACTTAATTAAAGAGAAAAATGAAGTGATGCTTGCAATTAAAGATTTAAAAGGTAAAAAGGAGATGTTTCTTAAAGAAAAGGATGATTTTACTCATGAAATTAATATACTAAAATCTGAAAACGAAAATCTAATAAAAGATTTGAAAAAGCAAATACAAACTCTATCTTTGGAAATGAACAGCATATTGTAGAAAATGAATTTCTAAAGAAAGAAGTTAAAAAATATAAAGATATTGTTGATAAATTCACCTTAAGTTCTACTAAACTAAACATGATTTTAGATAGTCAAAAAGCAGTTTTTGATAAGGCTGGATTAGGATATAATACATTTAGAAAACAAAAATCTTTGAAAAATATTTTTGTACGTGCTAGCCAAAGTAACATCACTTGTTTTAAATGCAATTTAAAAGGGCATAAATCATTTGAATGTAATTTACAAAAACCAAATAAGAATTTAAATTTTAAAGGAAAGAAAATATGGGTTCCAAAAGGAACAATATTTGTTGCTACTAACCATGAAGGACCCAAGAAAGCTTGGGTACCTAAACATAAAGTTTGATTTTATTGCAGGAATGTCTTGTGGCCAAAAGATCAAAGAGAAAGTGGTATCTTGATAGTGGCTGCTCAAGACATATGACGGGTGACAAAGAAGAATTCATCACCCTTGAAGAAAAGAAAGGAGGAGTTGTTACGTTCGTGATAATGGTAAAGGTCAGATTATGGGCCTTGGTAAAATCCGTATAACTCCATCCACTTTTATAGATAATGTACTTTATGTTGATGGTTTGAAGCATAACTTAATTAGTATAAGCCAATTGTGCGATAAAGATTTTAAAGTATCATTTGAAACTTCTTTCTGCACAGTATCTAATTCCATTGATAATAGCATTGTATTTACTGGTTATAGACATGGCAATGTTTACTTGGTTGATCTAGATAAATTATCTATGAGTGATCATTGCTTAATTGCTGATAATGCTAATATGAATGAAATTGGATGGTTATGGCATCGTAGATTAGGTCATGCAAGCACACACCTAATTTCAAAACTAATTAAAATGGACTTAGTTAAAGGGTTACCTAAAATAGATTTTGAAAACAACAAAATATGTGATGCATGTCAATTTGGAAAACAAACAAGAAGTTCTTTCAAATCTAAAAATGTTGTTTCAACTTCTAGGCCATTAGAGCTACTTCACATGGACCTTTTTGGACCAACTAGAACCACAAGTCTAGGAGGAAAGAAATATGGTCTTGTGATTGTAGATGATTACTCTAGATACACTTGGGTATTGTTTTTAGCTCACAAAGATGAGACTTTCTCGATATTCCTGAAATTCTTTAAGAAAGTCACAAATGAGAAAAACACTACCATAGTGTCTCTAAGAAGTGATCATGGAACTGAATTTGAAAATCACCTATTTGAAAATTTTTGTGCTGAAAATGGTATTAATCATAATTTTTCTGCACCTAGGACCCCACAAAAATGGTGTTGTAGAAAGGAAAAATAGGACTTTAGAAGACATGGCCCGTACCATGCTATGTGAAAGCAACCTACCAAAGTACTTTTGGGCGGAAGCTATAAACACGGCATGTTACATTTTAAATAGAGCCCTAATAAGACCAATACTTAAGAAAACACCTTATGAACTATGGCAAAACAGAAAACCTAATATTAGATATTTTCATGCATTTGGTTGTAAATGTTTTGTTCATAATAATGGTAAAAATAATTTAGGCAAATTTGATGCTAAATCTGATGAAGGAATATTCTTAGGATATTCAACAACTAGTAAAGCATATAGAGTATTTAACAAGAAAACTTTAGTTGTTGAAGAATCCATTCATGTAGTTTTTGATGAATCTTTAGCAACTAGTTCCGAAAAGTTTGATGATGAGGAAGATACAAACATAATTGAGAAAGATCTTGAAAAATTAAATATTGATGTATCTTCAGATCATGAGCAAGAGCTAAAGATAATGATTCACCTAAGGATGATGATACTAACACTAATCATAATGATATAGATCTTCCTAGAGATTGGAGATACGCTTATAGTCACCCTAAGGAATTGATTATAGGTGATCCATCTCAAGGAATAAGAACTAGATCATCTATGAGAAATATTAGTAATCATCTTGCATTTGTATCACAAATTGAACCTAAAACTATTGAAGAAGCTGAAAAAGATAATAATTGGATGTTAGCTATGCAAGAAGAATTAAATCAATTTACTAGAAATAATGTATGGACATTAGTAGAAAGACCTAAAGATCATTCTGTTATAGGATCAAAATGGGTATTTAGAAATAAACTAGATGAAAATGGCATAGTAATTAGAAACAAAGCTAGATTAGTTGCAAAAGGATATAATCAAGAAGAAGGTATTGATTTTGATGAAACCTTTGCACCAGTAGCTAGATTAGAAGCCATTAGACTATTACTTGCATTTGCATGTCACATGAATTTTAACTTATTTCAAATGGATGTAAAAGTGCTTTTTTAAATGGATTTATAAATGAAGAAGTGTATGTAGAACAACCACCAGGTTTTGAAGATCATGAATTTTCAAATCACGTTTTTAAATTGCACAAAGCATTATATGGTTTGAAACAAGCACCTAGAGCATGGTATGATAGATTAAGTAAATTCTTAATTGAAAATGATTTTATAAGAGGAAATGTAGATAAAACATTATTTTTGAAAAGAAAAAGTAAAGATTTATTAGTAGTTCAAATATATGTTGATGATATTATTTTTGGTGCTACTAACAATCTTCTATGTCAAGAATTTGCTAAGTTGATGCAGGGTGAGTTTGAAATGAGCATGATGGGAGAACTCAACTTCTTCCTTGGACTCCAAATCAAACAAGAAAAGGAAGGGATTTTCATCAACCAAACCAAGTACACGAAGGAACTACTCAAAAAGTTTGGTATGGATTCAATGAAACCCCTTGGAACTCCAATGAGTCCTTCATGCAAGTTAGACAAAGATGAGGAAGGTAAGAAAGTTGATCAAAAGTATTATCGAGGTATAATCGGATCCTACTCTACTTAACTGCTAGTAGACCTGATATAATGTTCTCTGTTTGTCTATGTGCTAGATTTCAATCAGAACCTAAAGAATCTCACTTAATTGCTGTTAAAAGAATATTAAGATACTTAAATGGAACAAAAAATGTAGGTTTATGGTATTCTAGAGACTCAACATTGAACTTAATTGCATATTCTGATTCTGATTATGCTGGATGTAAGTTAGATAGGAAAAGCACAAGTGGTGCATGCCAATTCTTAGGAAGTAACTTAATCTCATGGTTTAGCAAAAAGCAAAATTCAGTTGCATTATCAACTACTGAAGCTGAATATGTTGCAGCTGGAAGTTGCTGTGCTCAAATCCTATGGATTAAGCGACAACTTGAAGACTATGGTATCACACTTGACAAAACACCTATAAAATGTGACAATACAAGTGCAATTAATCTAACAAAAAATCCAATTCAACATTCTAGGACAAAACACATAGAAATTAGATATCATTTTATTAGAGAACATGTAACTAATGGAGAAATATGTCTTGATTATGTTAATACTGAAGATCAATTAGCTGATATATTTACAAAACCCTTGAGTGAAGAAAGATTCTGTTATCTTAGAGGAGAGTTAGGGATTTGTGATCCATTAGAATGAATTTGAAACCCCTAAGAAAAATTATCTAGAACTCTTTCTATCCTTTGATTTTAAGGAAATTTTATCTAAAATTCTTTCAAATCCCTGATCTTTAAGGAAATCTTATCTAGAATTCATTGATCTATTAAAATCCAATGATTTTTTATCAATTTTTATGATCAATGTCCGGACACATTTCAGATTCTCTGAAACTTTATGTTTTTGCTCTGAAATGGTCTCGGAGCCGACTCGATCAGTATCGGAGTCGACTCCATGTTTCTGCTGAAACTCTGGAGCCGACCCCATCTCTGTGCGAGTCGACTCCACTTCGGGTTAGTTTCTGTGACTACCCGGAGTCGACTCCACACTTTGCGGGAGCCGACTCGAAGTGGTCCCAGGTCGATTTTTCTAGGGCAGAGTCGACCCTCGTTCATTTCTATCTTCTCAAATCAATCAAAATCTCTCTCCAAAGTTTTCCCAACCTACCAAATCCTTAGAAACCCTTGATTAACCTTTCCACTAAATCAATGGCACCTAAAACCCGTGGTTCTAGCCTTGGAGCGGCCGGGATGAAGAGGAAGAAGACGGTGAGGCGTCCCGCTCGCGAACCATCTCCGAGCATGGATTCCACCTCGTCCTCTTCAACTCCGAGTGCTTCTCCTGCTGCGGCCACCTCTCAGGTAGACCGCTTAGCCGATAGAGTTATTACAACCGGGAGAAAGGTGGATTTTGAGCTATTTGAGGCGGAGGGTTTTCTTGTAGGAAGACAATTAATTGAAATGGGATGGGAGAAAATGTGTTCATTAGATTGCCCAACCTACCCCGCCTTGGTTAAAGAGTTTTATAAAAATTTGTCAAGAGGAGATAATGGATTGGTCAGCTTGATTAGAGGAAATAGGATAAATGTCACAGTGGATTTACTCTCAAGACTTTTGGATCTTCAGTGTCTGGTCCTTCTACATTTTCACCTGATGATAGGAGCCCAGCTTTATCAAGATTGTTAAATAAAGAAATTGTTGGTTTTGAAGAAGTCCATGCAAATCAACTATCTTTGGAATTAAGGCTTCTCCATAACATATGCAGTAGGATTTGTTCCCTAAGACTGGGAGATTTGATTATGTATCTGAGAGAGACATTTTTGTTATGGATGCTGTAGTGGCTGGGAGACCTATCAATCTTCCGAATATGATAATTTGGTACATAGCTGACTGTGGGAGCAAGAGAAATCAAGTCTACCCTATGGCATGATATTAACTAAGATTTTTCAAAGCCAAGGGATAATTATTTCCGATAGTGAGCCAATGAGAAATTTGAGACACACTGATTACTATAGCTTGGCTACTATTCATAGGATGGGATTTGTGAAGAAAGATGGTAGATGGGAAAGGAAAAATCAGTTGGAAGATAGAGCCGCTGATGTTGAGGCACCTGGACCTTCTGTTAGACATTCATCACCTGTGCCTCCTAGTTCTTCTGTTCCAGTTCCGGCCCCTTCTCCTGCTCCAATGTTTGATCAGCCATCTTCTTCATCTGTTGGTTTTTCGGATCTTCAGTTAGAGCAGCTCAAGAGTCTTCTTGATGCTCAAGAGGATAGAATGAAGACTGAGTTTGACAGTAAATTCATGAATCTTAAAGAAACTCTCTATTCATTAGATGATCGAATTTCCAAGATTGAATCTACTCTTAGCTCCTCTACTGAGTCTTTAAGTGGTGATTTAAAGAATATTTTTGAAGAACTTAAAGACATTTGTGGAGATGGTGAGACTTATGCAAAGTGCAATGCCGAGCTTCAAGATAAGATTTTAACTGCTTGTACTTTTGTGGACGAAAGACTGAGAGATTATGTCAAGCTTCAAACTGATGGAATGAAGAACATCGTAGATCACTTAACAAGAATTGTAAGGACACATTTTTGATGTAATGGATGTTTAGTTTTTGCAATGTAATGAAATTTGTATTATGATTTACATTTTGATATAATGAAGTAATGAAAAGTTAGTTTTGAATGTTCAATGAAGTTTGAGTTTGAATGTACTTCTCTTATTTATCAATGAATCTCAGTTCATGTTAAAGCATATCTTAAATCATGAATGTGATTGTGTTTGATGCTTCTCTACCTTTTTGTTGATAACAAAAAAGGGGGAGAGTTTTATACATGACTGTATATGCATGGGAGAAATTAAACGAATGTTATTGTATATGCATATAATAAATAATTGAATGGGGGAGAGAAGGGAGTAATAATTAAACATTACACATACAGAGAATGAATGAAAAAGCAATTTAGATGAAAATGCTGAATTTTGACATTAAACTGTGTATGAGTTTAAATTGAATGAATGGGATATTTATTTGAGTTTCATAGGGGGAGCTACCTCATTCAGGGGGAGCCTAACTATGAAAATTAAATAAATTCTTCAATTAATCATGCATATACTCAATGTTTTTGTCATCATCAAAAAGGGGGAGATTGTTGGGGAGATTGTTGAGAAATTATTGCCCCAATTTTATTGATTTTGATGATTACCAAAAGCCATGAGTATATTAAAAGATGCAATGAATTTATTTACATGAGCAATGAATTTTTATCATAATCAATGAGTATGTTAAGTATGACTATAATCAATTGGAAAGTAGCTTCAAGCTCCATGTTTAAGCTTTCAAAAAGAAATTTTTATACTTCATATTTCAATCAATGAGTTTTTGGAACATATCTTGAATTGATTCTTAATGTCAAATTTATTATATTCAAGTCAAAAATTGATTTAAAATTAATCTGGAACGAATTTCAAAGTCAATCAGAAAATTCTCTGATTTTTGATACGTTCCGGAGCCGACTCTAGAGTTTCAGAGTCGACTCCACTCAGTATACAGAGATTCCTGATTTTCTCGAGTCGACCCCCGATATTGTCGAGCCGACTCCATGACTGTAAGAGTCGACTCCGCTCAGACTCCAGAGAGTTGTTTTTCTGAGCACTTCTCGAGTCGACCCCTTGCTTTTCATGAGTCGACCCCCGACTGTCAGGAGCCGACACCTTATTTTTCTTGAGTCGACCCTTAACTATCTGAATGTTTCTATTTTTGGCATCGCGTCTTCGAGCCGACTCGCCTAAAGTTGGAGCCGACTCCAACAAATCTGGGCGTGACTTTTTCTGAATGCCAACTCAGCGCCAACGGTAATATTTTTCAATAACGGCTATATTTCTTTGTTTCTAACGGCTATATTTTTGCAGAGTCTATAAATAGAGAGGCCGTTTTCAAATCAAAACATATACATATATAGATCAAGAGAGAAAGAAAAAAAGAAAAATCTTTCAGAAAGAGGAAAAACAGAGCGTCATTTGAAAAATCCGAGATTCAAAAATAGAGTGAAAGAGAAGAGTGAAATCAAAGGAGACTTCATCTGTGCTCAAGTTCATCAATCCAAGAAAGTCTAGAAGAAAATCCAAGAGCCATTCAAGATCAAATCAAGAGATTTTCAACATTCAAAGAAAGGGAGAAAAGTTCAAATCAACTCCAACATTCAATCGTGAAGAATCTGAGCTGAGGCCCGATTCCACACTTCAAAGGAGTTGAGGAAAAGAAGAAAAGAAGAAAAGCCTGCACTCAAATCGAATCTAAACAGGCCCTTCTAAACTTTGCTTTTATTTTGAAATATCTGCTCAAAAGGAGCTGTTTTGTACTAAACTCATATTTTTATCTTGTGGTTTGCTAATTCAATCAGTGGATTGAATTAGTGGAGGTAGTTTACCTCGGCACAAGCTAAGGATAGCTTGTGTATTGGGTTTTGTGCTGGTGAGCCCGTGTGAAACCGGCTGGGTTCGTTGTGATCCCAGGAAAACAACAAGTTTGGGTTGTGAGCTTGTAAAACAACTCGACTGTAATCGAGGAGATTATAGTGTGGACCCAAGTGGAGCTTGGGAGTGGATGTAGGTATTGGATACACCGAACCACTATAAAATCTATGTTTGCCGTGTTTATTTGTCTCTCTATCTTTTGCTATTGTGCTTTAACTTGAATTAATTGTGTATATCTTCTCATCAATAGTTTAAATTACTTTAAAAGGCTTAATTTTTAAAGTACCCAATTCACCCCCCCCCCTCTTGGGTTGCCATCTGGGCCAACATAGACCGTGACTAAAGGTTTGGGCTAACCTTAAGGAATTCTCATAAAAAATTAAGGTACTAAGCGCAATGCCTTTAATATGCGCTGACCGCTTAAACCTAATTGATCCATACTATGTGTGTGATTAGTAGAAGTCTAAGTCAAAGATCTAGTTCAAGGTTTAATCCACTATGGTTCCTTTATATATATATAATCAACACTAAGAGAGGTTCAAGTGCACAGAACACCTCACCTATTGTGTAGTATAAGTTGCCCTAAAATTTTTATTATATTAATTTTTAAAAATAACTTTTATGGGGAATTATTGGTAAAAAGTAAAAAAAATATAGTGGAATGCCTGCGAGTGGAACGCTCGCGGACGTTCACTAAACTCATGCGAGTGTTGCGCGAATGTTTGCCTAATGAGCGTTCCACGAATGCTCATTCATGATGTCAAAAAGAATTCATCAAATGGATTTAAAGACTGCATTCTTTAATGGAGATCTTGAGAAGGAGATCTATATGGAACATCCCAAAGGTTTTGTTGTAAAGGGATAAGAAAACATGGTTTGTAAACTGATTAAGTCCCTTTATGGTCTTAAACTAACTCCTAAACAATGGCATAAGAAATTTGATCAGATTATTCTATCTTTTGGATTTCAAATCAATAATCATAATAAGTGTGTCTAATCTAAGATCATCGACAATGATTGTGTAATCATTTGCTTATATGTCGATGATATTCTAATTTTTGGAACATCTCTTAAAATTATTTTAAGTGTTAAATCTTTTCTTTCTTCTAAGTTTGATATGAAAGATTTAGATAAAGCAGATGTAATCCTAGGGATGAAACTTATCAGGTCTTATGAAGGAATAGCTCTCTATCTTTCTCACTCTAGAAAAAATGATCAAGAAGTTTGGTTATTCTAATCTTAAAACAATATCTACTCCATTTGATCCTAGCTTTCATCTAAAAAAAAATTAGGTGACCCAATTAATCAGTTAAAATATTCTCAAATCATAGAATCTCTCTTGTATGTAGCAAATAAGACAAGACCTGATATTGCCTATGCTATAGGAAGACTTAGTAGATATAATCAAAATCCTGATCAGTCTCATTGGGTAGCCTTAGAAAGAGTATTTCGATATTTAAAGGGAATACTTAATCTCTCTTTGATGTTCACTGAATACCCTGAGGTGGTTGAGGGTTACAGTGATGCTAATTGGGTTACTGATTCTCATGATTTAAAATCAACCACTAGATATCTCTTTCTTCTTGGCAGTGCTGCTACTGCCTGAGGATCAACTAGGTAAACTATTATCTCTAGAAGCACTATGGAGGCCAAGTTGATAGCTCTGGATACCACCTGTAATGAGGCAGAGTGAATAAAAAATCTAATATCAGAGCTACCTTTGTTACCTAAGCCAGTTTCAGCTATATCAATTCATTGTGATAATAAGGTCGTAACTCTCTTTCTAACTCACTCTCGCTCAATCTCTCCCAGAATGTCTCACGTTCTTTGCCTCTCCCTCCATTATTTTGATGCTATTCGGTGTCAGCCTGTCCGTGAATGGAAAAGGGTAGCAGGGGGCAGCGTCTATTACTAGTAAAGAGCACTATTGGCTATCGGCCTTCACATCCTGATCACCTCTTGGCAAGATGGAGGCAGCCGAGAGAGAGGAGAGAAAGAGAAAGGACTGCATTGGAGTCCTAAAGAAAAAGAGCTCTCTCAACTCATTTTTTAAAATATAATTCTTTATTATTTTATATGTACTAATCTTTTCCTTTGGGCATCTGAAGGTGTCATTGCATTGCACCTCCAGACGATCGTGCTCATAGTAGAAGGTTCGGATCGAGCCGAGTCGTCGTACCTTAGGAACAGATCACCAATAACCTGCACGAAGGAGCAAAAATGAATCCTTATAGCAGTGTTTAACATGCCTCGGTTCAGGCTTGATTCTCAACTTCTTTTAATTTTAATTTATTTATGCATTTAAATTTTTAGATTAAATTTCTAGCAATTTTTAGGAAAGAGTTTTTGCAAGATCAAAAGTATTTTCCAACAAAATTAACCCCATTTCAAGGCCATAGAATAGTTGTTATACCAGAGCCCAGTATGCTGCATGCATGTGTGCTAAAGTAAAAAAAAAAAAAAGAATAATTTTACTTCTAGCAAGTGTATGCAATGCATGATTACTGTACCGGCGCAAGTGCAGCAAGACTTTTTCTTATGGCCATATAATTAGGTTGGCACGATAAGCCTTAAGGAAAAGTCTTTATGCATCATCTTCGATGCACAAAGACATGCATTGGGCGCACGCATTGGCTGCATGCTCGAGTGAGCATGTGTAGGGTGTACCGTGGCTCAATAAGTTGCGGCACATGTGCCGTACGGATGTGCAGTAAATTCGCATGCCCAATATACGTTCTTGTGCACCTACATGCTGATGCGCATCCTTGTGCACTGAAGAAGGTGCACAAAGATATTTCTTAAGCCTCAGCCCTATCCAGGGCCCTTAGGCCCTCTTGGTCCATTCTTGTTGCCATCGTAAGATTATACCAAGTAAATTATTCCTAGCAATTATTTCATAAAGTTGACAAGAATGTTGAGAAAAATTAAGAATGGTGGAGTGGCTTATCAAAGCTTGAAAAGATAAATCGAGAGGAATGTTTCGAAGGATCCCAATCGGAGCGACAGCGAAGGAGAGGAAAGGAATGGCGCGGAGGAACGGGGCCGCATTTTCCCTCCATCTCCTCCTTGGATTCTTTTGTAGTCCTGGCTCCTTTGCAGGGTTTTGCTCGATCTGAGGCTTGTCGGGTGGGGAGATGATCCTGGTCTTCTGGATGATATCATAAGGCGGCTGCTAGAAATGAGGGGGCGCCGGCAGGGGAAGCAGGTGCAACTCTCGGAGGCAGAGATCCGGCAACTCTGCTTCGTGTCAAGGGACGTCTTGTTGCAGCAGCCGAATCTCATTGAGCTCGAGGCGCCCATTAAGATTTGCGGTAAATCTTATCAACCCCCTTGGATGTTTCTTGACTGGTTTGTGTCAAAATGGTTTCGCGATGAGGGATTTTGGTTGCTTAATGATGTTGGCAGGGAAAAGGTGGGAGTGGGACTCGATTAATTAGCGAATGCCGCGATTTGATACTTGTTCTTACTTGTTCGAATGTGGTGTGGAAGGCAATGGGCATTGAAACGTCGGGTTTCTCCAATCTAAAATCTCTCATGTTAGTCTGTTCTGGGTTATTTGGTCGTGTTTCTTGATGGTTTTTTCCATTATGGTTTCTCGAGAACCGACTTTGTTTGGTTATTGACGTCGGTGGGAAAAGGTGGGACTTTGACGAATAAATGGACATTGTGATTGGATGCTTCTTGTTGTTGTTGCTGTTGGTGTTGTTGTTGTGCTGTATTGTGTTGTGTGTGTGTTTTGTAAAGATGGGCATGATGGAAAGAATCCGTATACGAGCAAATACTAGCAGATCGTAACGGAATAATAAATAAAAATACGCAAACCACACAATCACAGAAACACCAAGATTTACGTAAAAATCTCTTCAAGATAAAGGGAAAAAAAACCACGAGCAAGCCAGAGAAGAAGATCCACTATAAAATAATAAATATCCAAGTCTCAAAGTCCCTGCAGAACTTGAGAAACAATCACAAGAGAATAATAGGGATATAAGGATTACGTCACCAAAAATACGGTCTCCTGTGTTACCTCCTTATTTTCTTCCCTCTCTTCTTCTTCTCTTGTTTTTCTTCTGCAGCACCTTCACGTGATTCCTGGAGTGGAAGTCCTCCCACGTAGTCAAGCACTAAGCAGCAGCCCTTCATTCTCTTCCCCTAGCAATCCACGCTCCTAGAAAAAAAAATACCTGCTACCTGCTTCTCCTCTTTTTCAGACGGCTACTTTGAAAAAGAGAAAAACTAAAAAAAAGGAAGGCGGCTGCTCCTTTTATAAAAGAGAGAGAACAAATCCTGGTAAAAAAGGAGTAGCGCTCCCTTTTGCCCTAATGGGCTGAATAAGTGGGCCATGGGCCCAACAACCTCCCCCTTCAACCCATAAGGGAGGCTGTCTCATGCTTCCTTAGTGTGAAATCATGCCGACCAACTGTCGGCATATCTCTTGCCTTTCTTTTGATAAGGTTTTGTCAACATGTCTGCCCCATTTTCATCTGTGTGAATTTTCTGAAGCTGTAACTGCTTCTCTTCAAACACATTTCGAATCCAGTAATATCTCACATCTATATGCTTTGACTTGAAATGAAAAGTTGGGTTCTTGCACAAGTGGATGGTGCTCTGGCTGTCACAATGTACCACATAATTTTTCTGTTTCAACCCCAATTCATGTAAGAATTCTTTCATCCACAGCATCTCCTTACAGACCTCGGTACCAGCAATATATTCTGCCTCTGTGGTAGAGAGAGCTACACACCTTTGCAATCTGGATTGCCATGACAGCTCCCCCTGCAAAAGTAAGTATAAAACCTGATGTGGACTTCCTTGTATCAATATCTCTCGCCATATCTGCATCTGTGTAACCAATCAGCACAGCTGGACCACCCCCAAAGCTTAAACAAACTTTGGAGCTTCCTCTGAGATATCTGAAGATCCACTTCACTGCTGCCCAATGCTCTTTCCTGGATTTGCAAGAAATCTGCTAGCAACACCCACTGCATATGTGATGTCTGGCCTCGTACATACCATCGCGTACATCAAACTTCCGACTGCTGAAGCGTAAGGAACCTTCTTCATTTTCTCCTTCTCCTCATCACTTGAAGGACTTTGCTCTGAGCACAACCTGAAGTGACCTGCAAGAGGAGAACCAACTGGCTTTGCATTGATCATACTGAACCTATCCAATACCTTCTCAATGTACTTTTCCTATGACAACCATATTTTCTTGATTCTTCTATCACGGGAAATCTGCATACCCAGTATTTGCTTTGCTGGTCCCATATCCTTCATTTCAAATGAATTGCTCAACTCCTTCTTCAACCTGTCAATCATAGACATATCTTTCCCAAGAATAAGCATGTCATCAACATAAAGTAGGAGTATGACAAAATCCTCACTAAACCATTTGTATACACACAATGATCTGAAGCCATTCTTTTGTATCCATTTTCAGCCATAAATGAATCAAATTTCTTGTACCACTGCCTTGGAGCTTGCTTCAGCCCATACAAGCTTTTTTCAATCTGCAGACAAGATTTTCTTTACCTTTGACTTTGAAGCCTTCTGGTTGCTCCATATAGATTTCCTCCTCCAAATCACCATGAAGAAAAGCTATCTTCACATCTAACTGCTCAACCTCCAAGTCTAGACTAGCAGCAATACCTAGAGCAACACGAATTGAAGACATTTTAACAACAGAGAAAATATCTCTTCAAAGTCAATACCTTTCTTTTGACCAAAGCCTTTCACAACCAATCTGGCCTTGTACTTTGGTTGAGAACAATGCTGTTGAGTCTTAACCTGAAAACCCACTTGTTCTTTAAAGCCTTCCTTCCTCTTGGTAGTTCCACTAAATCATATGTGTGGTTCTTCTGTAAGGCATCCATTTCTTCCAGCATACCTACTAACCACTCCTTTTTCTGCTCACTTTCAACTGCCTCCTGGTAACATTCTGGTTCACCTGCATCAGTAAGCATTATATATTCATCTGTAGAATACCTTTTGGAAGGTTGACGTTGTCTGATAGATCTTCTCAGCTGAGGCTCTGTAGGAGGTTGCTCCTGATCTCCTTCCTGCTCAACATGTCCTACAGGTGAGTTAATATCTGCTCCTGCACTATTTTCTTGCACATCTCCCCTATCACCCTGATTTACTGGAGGAGTAACTGGATCACAGTCTGTTAATCCTCCTGCAGAAGACTTGACTGACACCTCCTTCTTGAAGTCTTGAAGGGTTTGATCTTCAAAAAATACACATCTCTGCTTCTGAATACCTTCTGCTTTTCTGGATCCCAAAGTCTATAACCAAACTCATCATGTGAGTAACCAAGCAAAGCACATTCTTTTGTCTTACCATCCAGCTTGGACCTCTCAATGTCTGGAACATGTGCAAATGCACGACAACCAAACACTCTCAAGTGCTTATAAGAGACATCTTTTCCTGACCATACACGCTCTGCAACATCACCATCTAGAGCTGTACATGGTGACAAGTTTATTACATCAACCGCTGTCTTCAATGCCTCATCCCAAAATCTTTTAGGTAACTTGGACTGTGAAAGCATACATCTGATCTTTTCCATGATGGTGCGGTTCATTCTCTCTGCAATTGCATTATGCTGAGGAGTACCAGGAACTGTCATCTCATGTTGAATGCCATGTGATCTGCAATAATTATCAAATAACCCTGTGTACTCACCACCATTATCTGACCTTATACATTTCAGTTTCTTTCCTGTCTCTCTTTCAACTCTGGCATGAAACTCTTTGAAGACATTAATAACCTGATCTTTGGTCTTCAAACCATAGACCCAAACTTTTCTAAAAAATCATCTATAAAAGTGACAAAATAAAGTGCACCACTGATACCTGGAACATTAACTGATCCACTAGGAGTTTTTGTCCTCAGAGGACCACAAACATCTGTATAGATACGATCCAAAACATGCATTTTTCTAGATAAAGCAGGACTAGCAAAAGAAACTCTATGTTGCTTGCCAACCAAACAATCAACACATGGTTCAGATGTACACCTTTGAAGTCTGGTAGAACTTCTCCTTGGAAAGAACTTGCAGCCCCTTCTCACTCATGTGTCCCAGTCGTTTATGCCACAACTCCATGCTGAAGTCGTTCTCTGTAACATTCAACTGTTCACCATAAGCTTTAGCCTGCAACCTGTATAAAGTGTGACATTTCTTCCCACTGGCTACAACAAGTGAACCTTTACTGAGCTTCCATTGCCCTTTATGAAATCTGCTATCAAAGTCTTCATCATCAAGTCTTCCAACTGAGATTAAATTTAGCCTCAAGTCAGCTACATGCCTTACATCCTTGAGCACCAACTTACAGCCAAGATTGGTCTTCATGTGGATGTCACCCATGCCAATGATGTCTGCTGTGCCTTGATTTCCCATCTTGACAACACCAAAATTTCCAGTCTTATATGTAGAAAAAAACTTCCTCCGTGGTGTAGCATGATAAGAAGCACCTGTGTCAATCACCCACTCATGATTCTGACACTCACATGAGAAGATACCATCAGAAGTAGACAAAATCAAATAATCATCACCCTGCACAGTAGCTGTGATATTCTCCTTTGACTCTGTATCCTCCACTTCTTTTTCCTTTTTCTTACTCTTCTTAGGCTTCTTACACTGATTCTTGTAGTGCCCTTCTCACCACAGTTATAGCAAGTAATATCTTTTCTTGACCTTGATTTGCTTCTACCCTTGTATGAATTGTCTCTATTTCTAGACTTTGACCGTCCTCTATTCTCTGAGACAAGTGCCTGTGAATCAATCTGAGAAGTTGCTGAATTCTTCCTTCTTAACTCCTCATTCAACAAACTGCCTGTTACTTGACTCATGGTGATAACACCGTCTGGTGCAGAATTACTGAGGGAAACTACCAGTGTCTCCCAACTTTCTGGCAATGAACTGAGAAGTAACAATGCCTGCAACTCATCATCAAGAGACATTTTCATAGAGGATAACTGGTTATTAATACTCTGCATTTCATTCAAATGCTCAGCAATAGAAGCACCCTCTTTATATTTCAGATTCACTAGTTTTCTGATCAAGAAAGCCTTGTTGCCAGCTGTTTTTCTCTCATATAGACTTTCTAACTTTTTCCAAAGAGAGTTTGCAGAAGTCTCAGTGGAAACATGGTGAAAGACACTATCATCCAACCATTGCCGAATAAAACCGACTGCTTTCGATCTAACATGATCCAAGCATCGTCTGTCACTGTAACGGGCTTTGCTTTGACCCCTTCTAAAGGTCCATATAGATCCTTGCAATATAAGAGGTCCTCCATCCTTGGTTTCCATATCATCCAATTGTTTCTGTTCAGACTGATCATGCGGGAAACATTACCGGCCTCCATGCTCCACACAAAAAAAAATTCACAGGCTCTGATACCAGTTGATGGGAAAGAATCCGTGTACGAGCAAATACTAGCAGACCGTAATACGCAGAATAATAAATAAAAATGCGCAAACCACACAATCACAGAAACACCAAGATTTACGTGGAAAATCCCTTCAAGATAAAGGGAAAAAAAACGGGCAAGCCAGAGAAGAAGATCCACTATAAAATAATAAATATCCAAGTCTCAAAGTCCCTTGCCAGAACTTGAGAAACAATCACAAGAGAATAATAGGGATATAAGGATTACGTCACCGAAAAATACGGTCTGCGTTACCTCCTTATTTTCTTCCCTTCTCTTCTTCTTCTTCTTCTTTTTTCTTCTCACCTTCACGTGATTCCTGGAGTGAAAGTCCTCCACGTAGTCAAGCACTAAGCAGCAGCCCTTCCTTCTCTTCCCCTAGCAATCCATGCTCCTAGAAAAAAGAAATACCTGCTACTGCTTCTCCTCTTTTTCAGACGGCTGCTCCTTTGAAAAAGAGAAAAACCAAAAAAAGGAAGGCGGCTGCTCCTTTTATAAAAGAGAGAACAAATCCTGGTAGAAAAAGAGTAGCGCTCCCTTTTGCCCTAATGGGCTGAATAAGTGGGCCATGGCCCAACAACCTTGCCACAACTCCATGCCGGGCTGTGCTAGCACGGCCCATTAAATCGTGTTGTGCCGGGCTCAGAAAAAGGATTTTTCAAACCCGGTACGACATGGCTCATGATGGGCCTGCGCCGGCCCGCCGTGCTGGCACGGCATGGCCCACATGGGCCTGAGCTGTGCCGGGCCCATCAAGGCCTGAAATTTTTAAAAAAAAATTAAATAAATTAAAAAATTATTGGAAATAAAAAAATTTATTAATATGAAGCTATCTTAATGATAGAGGGTTTGGCATAGACTCTTATCGGTTTATTAATTTAAAATCAAAATGATACATGAAGGGAGGGGGGCTAAGCCTGACCTTCAAAATACAATAAGAAAGAAGAAAAAAATAGAGATGACTCACTTTAACAATTAAAAAAAATACATTATTAGAAATAAAACCTATTTTATTAGAAGTTAAACCAATTCAAGCCTCCAGAAGACATAAGGCCCTTACAAAAGGCCTCGTTAAAGCACACTCTATGCTCCAAGAGCATCAATCTCAGCTTCTCTCATATTAAAAAAGACTTTGTGCATCGATCTTTAGTGCACAAAATGTGCACCGGATGCGCGGCATTTGTAAGTCTGGTCCTCAGGCTAGTCCATAAGGTGATTCCTAGGCCTACTGTGCTCTCTGGCTGGTTTTGCTCAACAAGAGCACGGTTAACGTCAAGAGACCAGACTTTCTTGCCTGACTCGTTCATGATGCGTACAGTATACCGAACGACTTAGTCTTTCTTATAAAATCGAATGTTCATGAGAATATCTAAACTTAGTAGGTCTTGTTCCTTTTTATTTTTTTTTTTTTCCTTCTGATGCCGTTAAATTATGAATAAATGGACAAAAGCTGGAGAGGGTGCCATTCAAATGTGCAGCACGCCTTAAATATAATAATGCAAATGTAACCAAAAAGGTATATACTAGTGATGTATTACTACAAATGTGACTCACAAGTTATAGCCAATTACATACAATAGTTAGAACTAAACCTGCAAACTTTAATACAATTAGAAGATTGGACAAGTAGCTCAATGATCCAATAGATGGATCAATGGTTGAATAGTATAAATAATCAAAAAAAATAAAACTAAAAAAAATAATTCGTAAGGATAAATAGAGATAATTTTTTAATAAAATTTATTAATATGATAGCTAAAAAAATTAAATTCTTAAAATTAAATTATTTAAACCCTGGTGAGCCGTACCTGGCCGGCACGGCTTGGGCCGGCATGGCCCGTGGCCCAAAATGGACCACATGCTGAATTTTTAGGAAACGGGCCATGCCTAGCACGGTCCTTTTCTGGACTAGCCTGGCGGGCCTGGGCCGTGCCGACCCAAGCATGGCCCAGTGCCCATGTCTAGTGTTTTGGCTCCTCCAAATGACGACAAGATTAGGATTCCAGTCTAAAATCTTAGGACCTATCTCGTTTTCATTTTGTTTTTTTTTTTTTTTTTTGGTTTCCACAGAAAAAAAAAACCACCCAAGAATAAAAATAAATTAGACTGAATAACATGGATGGTGGAACGCTATGTTTTTGGAATAAAAAGCAAGGAATAGCGGAAGTTTTGTGCAAATGCTATCTTCAACATCAATCTCCATGGGGTATTCTACTAATTTGTATGGAAACAAAAGCACGAAATGACACAAATGTGAAACAGGTGCTTGCAGGTTATCCTGTACCAGGGTTACTGATATTTTTGGAGCTTTATGCTAAGTGAATTTCTGCTTGCAAAGACTTGATGGTCTCTGTCTGTCTCTGATTATTGCAAAACACAACTGTTTCTCCATCTTGTAATGTAATAGATAAAGGTTACAGAAAGTAATGGTTCTGGAACACTATTCAATTTTGGTAACTCGGCATATCATCAGTTGCATGCATTGTCAGACCCTTGTAGGTCATTTGATGATGAGTAAATATTAAATTTTAAACTACATAATACATCACAGGTTTCATTCTGTGGTATGTTGCAAAATATTGCGACTGATATATATATATATATATTCATAATATATTTGCTGAAGTGAGATGTATGAATTTGAATTTTCAAGAGTATAGTCTTAGAACTAGAGAAAGATGCATCTCGTTCTGCCAAATTGAGGGAAACTCTATGCTCATAAACAAGAAAGAGATTCTTCTTGGAGGAACATAAGCATCTAATTTGCGGACCTAAAATGAAGATTTCTGCTGAATGGTTCTGTGAAGTATCTGGTGATCTGAGAAAGTTAATCGTATATACAACCTGATGAGATGGAACTAGCGCAATTTGTTTTCTAGGACAATAAAATTTTATATATTTTAATCAATTTTATATATTTCTGGTTAAGATACATTATCTGTTCTTGATTTGAATGATGCTAATGCCACAAGCTTTTATTATTTGTCTGTTTTATTAGAGAGGAAAGTATACATAGAATATATTATCGCAACTTGCATTTATTTTCTCGTGTTGGAGGAATGTTCCTTTGATTTTTAATAAAAGATTACGAGGAGAGCACAAAAGAACATTGCGGAGCTATCATTTAACAATCCTCAGATAGGAATGGTGATCTCAAATGTTGATGGCCATAGAGCAATATTTTTGGACCATTCACATTTCTTATGCTAATCAGTTTTCCTGCATTATCTGTAGTATCAAGTATTGTAATGCATGGTTTGATAATGTCCATGGAAGGCTGGAGGAAGTGCTTGTCAAGGAATGTGTGAAAGGGTAGGCCTAAAATGACATGGTTGAAGGTAGCCTGGGAGGACATGGAAAGGTCTTATCTTTGTTTTTGTTTTCTCCCCCTCCCTGTTTATGTTGGATGTGGCAGATGATGGCTACCTAATTGATCAGACTGAGGCTAGAGTTATACTCTATATCTTTAAGACAATTTCATCCCACAATAGTGCTTACGTCAGTATGACGATTGTCTCCCAGGATACAATAGTCTCCTTTTGATGAAAGCAACACTACAATTCACCAAAAATATCGAACCAAGAATGCTACTCTCTTTTAATGCACTATTGCTATACTACCCTTAGGAAAGTATGCAAATGCCTAAGGTTGCGTATTGACCCAATTATTGATTTTGATGATTAATAAAGGAATTGAGTATATTTACTTGATTACTAATAAATTTGACAAGTGTTTCAAGAGTTAAAAATATTTGATCGATATAAAGGTATTAAGAAACGTGTTTTGAATCAATTGCAAATCATAAGTTTCAAAATTTCAGGACCTGGAGTCGACACCTAGAAATCCTGGAGCCGACCCCATGGCAGTCAAATATTCTTCTGATTTTTGATACGGTCTGGAGCCGACACCTAGAGTTTTGGAGCCGACACCCAGAGTTTCGGAGTCGACACTTACAGTGTCTGGAGCCGACTCCGATGCGGGGACAGAACGCTTATTTTTTTAGCATCTTGGAGCCGACACACACAGACTTTTGGAGCCGACACCTGACGATGGCGAGCCGACACCTAACTTTTGCGGAGCCGACTCCTCGACGAACTCAGAACTTTCTATTTTTGGATAAACGACTTGGAGCCGACACCTGAAAAGTTGGAGCCGACTCCAACCTGTCTGGGACGAAATTTTAAAATGCCAGATCAGCTCTAACGGTAATATTTCCTTTTTACCTAACTTCTAACATATATATTTTGTTTCCAGGTACACTCCAACGGCTAGTTTCTTCTCAAAAACAGATTAAACGAAATCTATAAAAGGGGGAGTGCGTTCGTTTGAATATATATAGAAAAAGAGAAAAAATGAAAATAGAGAGAATATTCAAATCAAAAATCTGAGAAGTCTTGAGCCTGAAATCCAAGAGAGAAGTATTCAAATTCAAATCCTTCCACTCCAAAAAGCTCAAAGAGGAATCCAAGGCATTCAAACTTGAAAATCGGAGGATTCTCAAAAAGGAAGAAAAAGCTCTGTTTTTGAAGATTTTCCAACTTCTCATCTGCTATATCTGCAACGAATCAAAGCTGAGGCCTGATTCAACATATCCAAAGAGAAGAGGAAAAGAAGAAAAGCTCAATTTCAATCTACTTCAAACAGGCTTTTCTAACCCTATTTATTTATTTTTAAATATTTGCTTATTTGAGGAGCTTTGTATTATTGAAAAATACTATTCTTTCTTGTTTGTGCTAGTTCTATTATGGGGATTGAACTAGTGGAGGTTGTATACCTCGGGTCAAGCTAGATTAGCTTGAGTTTTGGGTTTTGTGCTGGTGAGCCCGGAAAATCAGCTGGGTTCGTTGTGATCCCTAGGAAACAACAAGTTTGAGTTGTGAGCTTGCAAAACAACTCGGCTGTAATCTAGTTGATTATAGTGTGGACCCAAGTGGATCTTGAGAATGGACGTAGGTGTTGGATACACCGAACCACTATAAAATCTTTATGTTTGTCGTGCTTCGATTATCTCTATCTCTATCTCCTTGTTTGTGCTTCATATTCACATTGCATTTAATTTCATCTATCTCAAAGCCAATATTTCTTTAAGGGGTTAAATTTTTTAAAGAACCCAATTCACCCCCCCCCCCTCTTGGGTTGCCATCTGGGCCAACAATTGGTATCAGAGCTAGTGCTCATTGTTTATTTGATCACACGATCAAGAGCAAAAGATCCAAATGGCAGCTCAAGTTGGATCTTCATTTGCCGAAGGTCATTCTACAAATAGACCTCCCTTGTTTAATGGTTCCAACTATTCATATTGGAAAGCAAGAATGAGGATATTCATTCAAGCTTCTGATTATGAATTATGGAGTGTTATAATTAATGGACCTAGCACACCCACACATATTATTGATGGCTCTATTGTTCCTAAGCCCGAAAGGGATTGGAATGATAATGATAGGAAAATGGCTCAGCTCAATGCTAAGGCCATGAATATCTTATATTGTTCTTATATGCAAACGAATTTAATCGTATATCTACATGTAATTCTGCAAAAGAGATATGGGATAGATTAGAAGTTACCCATGAGGGTACAAACCAAGCTAAAGAATCTAAGATAAATATTCTTGTTCCTAAATATGAATTATTTAGCATGGAGCAAACTGAAACTATAGCATGCATGTACACTAGATTCACTGATATTGTGAATGGTTTGAAAAGTCTAGGCAAGACCTATACTAACTCTGAACTTGTTCGTAAAATTCTTAGGTCACTACCAAGGACTTGGGAAGCAAAAGTGACAGCAATCCAAGAAACCAAGGACCTCAACACTTTACCCTTGGAGGAGCTACTTGGATCTCTAATGACCCACGAGCTAACCATGAAGCAGCACATAGAGGAAGATGTGAAGAAGAAAAAGACTATAGCTCTTAAGGCTGCAGAAAGTGAGGAGAGCTACAGTGATAATGATGATGATGATGATGAGACAGCTCTTCTAGCTAGGAAGTTCAAGAAATTCATGAGAAGAAAGAGACCCTTCCACAAGAAGAAATCAGGAATTAAAATGGAAGGAGAAAAAGAAAAAGAAAAGGACAAGGACAAAGAAAAAGATCCCTTGATATGCTATGAATATAAAAAACCGGGGCACTTCAGATACGATTGTCCTCAATTGAAGAAGACTTACAAGAAGAAGAAGAAAGCATATATTGCAACTTAGAGTGACAGCGATGAATCCTCTTCAGAGGAAGAACAAAAAGAAGTTGCAAACATTTGCTTTATGGCAAACGACGACGACGAGGTAAGTTCCGAAAACCCTAGTGATGAGTTTGCATTTGATGAATTATTTGAAGCCTTTAATGAACTAGTAGATGATTTTAAAGTTTGAAAAAGAAATATAAATTTAAAAAAATGATAATTCAATTCTAAGTAAAGAAAAAGATAATCTTACTAATGAGACTAAGATGCTGAAATCTGAAAAAAAAAATTTGACAATAGAAAAAGAATCAATTTCTAACGAAAATGATAAATTAAAGAAGGAAGTTGATAAATATAAGAATATTATTGATAAATTTACTTATAGTTCTGAAAAACTTAATTTATTATTGAGCAATCAAAGATCTATATTTGATAAGGCTGGATTAGGATATAGACCTAACATAAAACAAAAATTTGCCAAAAACTTTTTTAGAAAAGAGAAAAATAGAGATAATGTTGCATGTCATTATTGCAACAAGAAAGGCCATAAATCCTATGAATGTGATGCAAGAAACAGTAACAAAAAATTAAGTTGTAAAGCAAGAAAATTTGGGTTCCCAAAGGAATGATATTTTATGCTACTAACCATGAAGGACCCAAGAACGCTTGGGTACCTAAATATAAGACTTGATCATTTTTGCAGGAGTGTCTTGTAGCCAAAAGATTAAAGCAAAGTGGTATCTCGATAGTGGCTGCTCAAGACATATGATGGGTGACAAGGATCAATTCATCACCCTTGAGAGCAAAAGAAGAGGAGTTGTTACGTTTGGTGACAATGGCAAAAGCCAAATCATGGGATTTGGTAATATTCAAATAACTCCCTCCACATATATTGAAAATATTTTGTATGTCAATGGTTTAAAAATAATCTTATAAGTATTAGCCAATTATGTGATAAAGGTTTTAAAGTATCATTTGAAGCATCTGTCTGCACCGTTTCTAATCCCATTGATAATAGCATTGTTTTTGTTGGAAATAGAAATGACAATGCATACTTGATTGATTTAGACAATTTGTCTACTAGTAATCATTGCTTAGTTGCTGATAATGCTAATATGAATGAGATTGGTTGGTTATGGCATCGTAGATTAGGTCATGCAAGCACACACCTAATTTCAAAATTAATAAGAATGGATGTAGTAAAAGGGCTTCCACAACTAGATTTTGAAAATAACAAAATTTGTGATGCATGTCAATTTGGAAAACAAACCAGAAATTCTTTTAAAACCAAAAATATTGTTTCCACTTCTAGGCCACTTGAACTACTTCACATGGATCTTTTTGAAACTACTAGAACCACAAGTCTAGGAGGAAAGAAATATGGTCTTGTGATTGTAGATGATTATTCTAGATACACTTGGGTACTGTTTTTAGCTCATAAGGATGAGCCCTTTTCATTATTTTTGAAATTCTTCAAGAAGATCACAAATGAGAAAAAATACCATAGTGTCTCTAAGAAGTGATCATGGCACTGAATTTAAAAATTATTTATTTGAAAACTTTTGCATAGAAAATGGCATTCATCATAATTTTTCAGCACCCAGAACACCATAACAAAATGGAGTAGTTGAAAGAAAAAATAGAACTTTAGAAGACATGGCCCGTACCATGCTATGTGAAAGCAACTTACCAAAATATTTTGGACAGAAGCTATAAACACGGCATGTTTCATTCTTAATAGAGCTTTAATTAGGCCAATCATTAAGAAAACTCCTTATGAACTATGGAATAATAGAAAACCAAACATAAGTTACTTTCATGCATTTGGTTGTAAATGTTTTATTCATAATAATGGTAAAGATAATCTAGGAAAATTTGATGCAAAATCTGACGAAGGCATTTTCTTAGGATATTCAACATCTAGTAAAGCCTATAGAGTATTTAATAAGAGAAACTTAATTGTAGAAGAATCCATTCATATAATCTTTGATGAATCTTTAGCATCGAGTTCCAGAAAGATTGATGATGAGGAAGATACAAACATTTTAGAAAGAGACATTAAAAATTGAATATAGATGTATCTTCGGATCATGAACAAGAAGCTAAAGATAATAATTCTCCTAGTGTTGATGTTGTTGATGCAAATCATAATGATATGATCTTCCTAGAGATTGGAGATATGCCTATGATCATCCAAAAGAATTAATTATAGGTGATCCATCTCAAGGAGTAAGAACTAGATCATCAATGAGAAACATCAATAATCATCTTGCATTTGTATCTCAAATTGAACCTAAAACTATTGAAGAAGCAGAAAAAGATAATAATTGGATGTTAGCTATGCAAGAAGAATTAAATCAATTTACTAGAAATAATGTTTGGACTCTTGTAGATAGACCTAAAGATCGTTCTGTTATAGGATCAAAATGGGTATTTAGAAATAAATTAGATGAAAATGGCATAGTAATTAGAAACAAAGCTAGATTAGTTGCAAAAGGATATAATCAAGAAGAAGGAATTAATTTTGATGAAACTTTTGCACCTGTAGCTAGACTAGAAGCAATTAGATTACTACTTGCATTTGCATATCATTTGCATATCAATTTATTTCAAATGGATGTTAAAAGTGCATTTTTAAATAGATTTATAAATGAGGAAGTTTTTGTTGACAACCTCCTGGTTTTGAAGATCATGAATTTCCAAATCATGTTTTTAAATTGCACAATATATGGTTTAAAACA